>JARHVA010008281.1:235000-482500 GCA_037957365.1 Torreya grandis | reverse complement strand
TTAGGGTTTCATTATATGGTGTAGATTTATAGCATCTACATTTGATTATTAAAGTGATAGCCTAAAATATGGTATAATAGGGCAAGGGTGATAAATTCTAGCATCTACACTCATCTCTCATCTTCATCCCCTGGTGCTTCAATAATCAGTGGTGTACTACCTATCAAATGTCTAAGTAATGCATGAATTTCCTCTAAATTGATACCTACCTTAATGGTGTCCACATCCACCTCCTATGATAAAGTGTTATTCAACCATTTGCATGGTCATAGGAACATGATAATGAGATCAACAATCAAAGGTATCTTTTTAGTCTCCATGATTCCTCTAAAACCCAAAGTAACCAGTCAAGCTCTATCTACATCCATAAAATGATCCAATAAATCTAGTAGCCATGATGCATTTAATAGGTGACAATATCTTTGACATCTTTGAAAAATATCAAACAACAAAGGATGTATCATATCTCCATGTCATAAATAATTAAAATGCATTCTTCAAAATTTACAAATCAACTACTTCATTATCTATTTTGATTTAGTTTCTTATGTTTTCTAATTTTTATACACAATAATCCTATTTGATATTAAATACACACTATACCCATCCTATTATACACAATAAACCCTTTTTATTTCCAACTAAATCATCCTATTTAATACTAAATTATCTATTTCTCTACTCTAGCATACTACAACAACTAAAAGGTACATGATCAACCATATATTCCTTTTAGACTACATCAACTTACTACTATTAAGTTAGCCACATTTAGTAATACTATATCAATCCATTGATACACAATCAACACCTTATCTTCTACTACCCTTATGAACTAAGTTGACCTAGTCGATTTTATTCTTTCAATACAATGACTTTTTGACCATTTATCATAAATACCTTAGGAATTTATTGGTTTGACTTCTTCCTTCCCATTACCCCATTCTACCCCTAATGTACCTCAAAATTTCATAGGTTCAATTTTAGTGTTTATATTTTGCCTACCAATCAATTTTCTATATCTAGCTCAATTTCAAATAAAATTACTAAAAAAATTTAAAATTCATAATTGCTTACCTATGATACACTTGCTTTGGATGCTAGGCATCCTCCCTATCTTAACTATCATATCTTCACCATGATGGTTCTCTAGTCACAAAATAGGTCTCTCATATATCTATTTTCTTAGAATATTAAAAATAAAAAATGAATTGTTTTTACCCTATTTATATTTACTATTTAAAATTATTTACCTGTCAAATATTTACAACTAGATTCCATTTTTTTCCCATTTTTTTGTTTCTACTAGATTTTTTATGAACCATAAGATGTTTTGGAATCCTGACATCATAGAGAATCTTTTCATGTATTACATGTGCATTTGGTAAAAAAATCATTTTTCCTCTTTTTTTGATGATTTCTATAGGTTTTCCTAATGTTCCCTACATTGGAAACCTTCACATTTCTTACATATTTTTATTTATCTAAAACACTATGGTAAGTAAAGGTATGTGTTTTTAAGTTCTATCCTTTCATTTATCTTACTTACTTCTTACTGTAATTTATTTAGATTCAGTGTTGTGTGTTGTTATGTTCTTTTCTTGAAGCACCATCCCCTATTACACTTACATGACACATGATGAGATTTGAGTGGAAAAAATGTATACACATAATATTTTTAAACTTTATCAATTACTAATATTTTTTATTTTGTAAGAACTGTAGAGTCTTAATCTCTTTGAGTGCATGCCTTAAAGGGTGCATCAAGAAAGGGGTGGGTAGACTATTGGTGATTTGTAGAATTATTGTCCCCTAGACCACCACTTGATATCAATCTAGCCTTTTATTAGACACTTGTCTAAGCCTTATAAAATCTCTTGCACACTCCTCCACAAATTTACTACCTTCATTATCCCTTACCTAAGAATAACAAACTTTTTTATGGTTTACATTACATTGTCGGCCCCATCAAACCTGTATTCAAATTGATAAAACATGTTAAGGGTCTAAGTCAGCTACTGGTTGACCTAGACCAAGACCAAACATGTTTTTAGAAAATAAAAATATAGAGTAGATTAGGATGATCCTATTGGATAAAATTTTGGAAAGGTTTGTGGTTAGATTTAACTATATATACACATCCATTTCCATCATTTAAAGATAAGAAAAATAATATTATATTTCACATCTTCTTATCCATCATTCTACTTGAGGAGCATAGCTTAAGGTTTCAATAATTTCTTTGGAGATATAGATCTTACCTTATGGAAAAGTATTTTAGATGCATATATAAGTTGTGTAGCCTAGATCTGACTTATCCTTGTTATCCTTACATACCACAATAACCTCTTTCAAAGCACCTTGGCCAAGGGACAAATTGAGGCTTGGTAGGTTTGTCTTCAAAGGTAGTCTTCCTATATTTGTTCCTCCTTTATAAGAGTAGGTATATTTGAATTTGTACTTCTCTACCATGAAATATGATTTCTTATACACTAATGTGAGTATATATATTCTATGCATATTTACTTTTTATGTTTATTACCCCCACTTTGTGTTACAAGCTTTGGTGAGCACTAGATGAGACTTCACTTTCCTTTATCATATACTTTGTGAATATGAAAACATATGACATATCTAGGGTCATTACATGGAATTAATTTATTGGAGGCTTTGGAACCCTCTCTAGTGATGTTATTATGGTAAGAGATCCCTCGGTTAGGTTTAGTAGATCCATCTTGGTCATGACCCTAAATATTTAATGCATCAACAATAAGAAGTGTAAGTGGGATTTATCTTCTCAAATCTAGTATTGATTAATAAATCAGCTACATTTCCATTTGTGTACATATTATAGTCAAGTGATTAAATATCAAGGCATTCAATACTAGTACCCTATATATTTAATGGTAATTCCTGCTCCTTTCCCACCACCACCATAATTGGTTATGACACCTATTCAAGGGCACAATTTAAACATAATTATGTAACCTATTTAAGCACATAATTCAAAGAAGGCCATTTCAACTATTACATAGGATAAGGAAGAATCAATTGTCACACTTATACAAAACATTTCTATATATCTAATTCTAAGAAAAGTGGTACACCCTCATAAACAACTTCATATCAAAGAGTTACTCAAGGTTAAAAGAAATATAAATCTTATATATTATATCATATAATAGTACCTTATATAGTTCAACATGTTCCACATTGAACATATGAAATGAGACATTCTCCTATTATACAACAAAATTCACCAAGTCTTATATATTCTCAAATTATAAAATATTCTATGATTAGTAATCAAGATAGTTAAATTACATCACATGATGCATTTTAAAATTTAGATTCATCTACATGTAAAAATTTTTCTAATAAAGGGTCATCTTCAAAATATATGATCTAAGCATGCACTATGGTCCTCATATTTATGGCATCATATGTTAGTTTCCTTCCAAAAATATAAATTTAAAAAAAAATCAAATATCAAAAAATAAAAAATAAAAAAATAAAAAATTACAAAAATACAAACATATACAAAATATTTTAAAAAAATCAAAACCAAGATTTGGGCATGCCATAAGATGATACTTCACTTATTTACATATGTTATTTATCACATATTTGGTATATATAATAGTCTTATTAAAACACACATGCATTTCATGAGGTATGTGAGTGTGATACAAGACATACATTATATATGGACTCTTAGATGTGGGATTCAATTCTACCTAGTAACCATGCATATGGTAAGGGGAATTCAAATTCTATAGGTTACATAACAAGTTATATCTATCTATGATCTCAAATTCTATGTCGAGATACATATATTATGAGGTTATTGATATTCAATCATAGTTTGCATTGTGCTAAATTAATATTATAATTTCATATGATATCACATTGATACATATAAGATATATTAGTTCTCTTTGTCAATGCTACTTCAATGTTTTTTAATTTCTTATTTTATAATATAAACACTTCTTCTTATTGTGTGTGGCCCTCGATCATTGTGTGAAAATTACTTGAACATCTCTATGAGATATGTTCTTGGTATGTGTAACATTTGAACATGCCCATTGTTTATAGCCTTTGTCCCTATATTATGTGTAACATTTTAACATGTCCCTTCTATGTATCCATTGGAATTATTGTGTGATATTACATGGCATTACTATGTTTTGTTCTCGTGTGATTGATTAGTGGTTCCATGATACATATCATAAACTTTTACTATATAGTCTACTTCAAAGATGGTTACTTTATTACATGATTTATTGATATATCTCTATAGACATGAAACTTATATGCCTCATAATAATGATGTTGTATACATGTTTGAATGATAATTACATTTCTATGATGACATATTCTCCACATGTTAACATAATTACTACATGATTATATATTTATCACATGGTACAATTAATTCTTCTTTCATGATGAAAGACTTATAGGCTACATACCTCATCTCAAAATAGAGTCATCATAATGGGCTTGTATTATATATCCAAGATTCCATGAAAATACAAAAATATGATCTAGGATAGAGTACAAGTTTTGAAAGATTCAAAATAAAGCAAAATTAGATTTGAGAATAAAGTACAATTTTTTCAATGGTGAAAATAAATTCAAAAATAAGATACATGACATATATTTGTGTATTAATAAAAAAATATGGGGGCATATGAAATGCATATAAAATAACTTTTTAAAGACTCAAATTATGTAATAATAGACACTTGAATGCATAAGCATGGACATATGCAAAACAATTACAAGATCAAATTTATAGGTTGAAAACATAGTTAAAATTGAGCAAATACATGCATAAAATTCTATATCAATTGGAAAAAAATCATGGGGAATGATGTTTGTTCATTCTCACAAACACATTTTTAGTTTTAAAAGTCACAATTTCAAATATCAAAAGAGCATGATACTTGTTCATGCACATGTTTTAAAATTTCAATGTTGTAATTTAAAATGTAAAATTTTCATTTCAATTCAAATTTATCAACATCGCAATCATTATAGGGTAATGCATATTCTTCATTATAGTTCAATCATGAAAATATAATTTAGATCTATCTATATTGATTTTATTATAATATTTTTTGGGTAATGTACATTGAGGTTAAGTGACCATGAAATTGCTTCTAATGAACCCATTATATGGTTCCATCTTCTATTGTGAGTGATATACATTTGAGTCTAGTAACACTCAATTGATTTGGAATCATTTATAATGAGAACATGATGGTTACAACTTTTTGGATTAGTACATTAGGTACTATTCCCCATTCATGAGAGTTGAAATAATGCATCTTTCCAACTCAATATCTTGATTAGATATTTAAAATTAGGACTTGGTTACTTCCATTTTTTCCATTGGTTAAAATCTTCCAAATGCCTCAACAAGGGGTCAAAATTGTCCATAATTAGTTATAAGTTATAGATAAATTTGGTATAATATCCATACATGTGGACTCATTCCTTTCTATGTCTTTTCAATTTTCAATTTTCAAAGTTTAGTTTTTTCAAATTTCAAAGTGGACAAATGACTGCTTCACATGTTATTACAGGGTTTGTTTCTTTACACAATTTAAGTATCCTCTCAAAGGTATAGTGTGTCATACACAATCATGTCCAATTATTTATACTTTACTCTATAAATTCAGTTATTATAATAAATCTAGGGGGGAATATTAGGGGAATGTAGACACATAAATCTAGTCACACATACATGATAATGCTAATTTTTTATATATCATAAACCGTATGACTTATGCATAATTACATTAATCTTATGAACCATTCCTCCAAGACTTTTATCCATATGAAGGATCAACCCTTTATTTTTTCTTACTACTACACAAATTTTAAATTCAAATTCTCAAACTACATAAAATTAGCATTAGACTATGTCTAGATCAAGACAAACGTCCCTAACCTTTTAGGACAAGTCTTACCTAAGAAATTAGGAGCACTGATATGTTCCTATGCACCTAAGCCAACCACTTCTTATTCCAAAAAAATAACTAGTTTTATAAATTAAAATCAATATTTTGGGTCTTCTTTCACATTATTTAAATTCATCCAAAATGAATTATCAAAATGTTCACTTATAAATACATATCAAAGGTCATTAATTATACCCACTTGTTATTCTATTGCTCCAAGCTTTTAAACTATTTCACATTGATAAAATCTACTCTATTCCTCCAAAATTAAAGATCACACATGAGGATCAGACATAAGTCAAGTCTAGATCACCTCAAATTAAGTCAATAGTTATTGGTTTCAAGTATTGAAGACATTTTTCTAGTTTCATACACATAGTTAAGGAACAAAATTGTGCAATCACTTTCGGTGGAAAACATGGGATTGATTTCCCTCTTTGGATTATTAGATATATAAGAATTGATCAATAATAGAGGGGGTTTTTGAGACTAGTTTATTCCTTACACCCCCTCCATTTATAACTTTTCAATCTATCAAAGTGCCCTTAGGGTTTTCAAAGACATGATTAGGTAAACAACGACAAGAGACAACTTAAATTGTGATATTTGATATTATTTAGCACACACATGTGTAGAAGGTATAACAACCAATTTTCACCATAGTCAATTGGGACAAGTCCATCATCAACAGACTCAAGTAAACTATAATTATTTCCACCTATAGTGGTCTTATATATAAGTATCTTCTGATGTTGTTGCTAATATATCATTTTCAAAACTCTATGTCTTTATTTATTTTCCTATTAATCATTTAACATAGTCAATTAAGAAAAGTCTAAAGTCAATAGACATGAACAACCTACCTTCATATTTAATTACAATGGACCTATTTAGAAGTACTTTAAACTTTTTTATTGATCCTAAGTATGCAAAATCATGCCATTTTACGGATTTCCACTTTCACACCTTTAAAACAATACCAAAAAAATTGTGTGAAATCTAAGTATATCTCTTCTTAGTGTTTTTAAAAAATACAAGTTTTCCATATTTAGTAAATTATCAAAATTAGATTATTTGACTATTATAAATTTTTAGAATTTTTATACAATCTAGTTTTACACCTATATTAGCACAAACATTTTTCTTATTTTATAAAAAATAGGGAAAAACAACACCAAAGTGCTATACTAATTAGGATTTTAATTGATCATATTCAAATTACTTTGACTCAATCCTATTTTTATGTGCCAAGTAAAATGGTATAAAATTGTGAGATATATGTTTCTTATTCATGTGATACACACATTGATGAGGAACACATAGATGTAGATGAACATATATCAATTATGATATGCTTGATATTAAAAATTATTATGAATATGATTTGGAATATGATGATGAATATCATGTTAGAATACACCATTATGAGTTTAATGGTGTAGATTTTTAACTAGTATATGTGTTTTCAAAATTTTGAAAAAAATTAGTGAGAAAGGTAAAGACATAGACATTAGCTTCAACCATATCCTAAAGGTTAAGAGTGAAAATATTACTAAGGAAACCACATTTTAGGAACACCATGGTTAAATTTTAAATGAAGCTAATCCACATTTTATAATTAAATATCCTAAAAAACGTGTTTAGACTATTATTCTAATTATTATTGTTCATGTGTCAACACCTATGGCTAAATAAGTGATGAAAACACTTAGTGTGGGGAAAAACCAAGTTAATACTTAGATTTATATGGTTATACCTTAGAAACATAATTTTTTTCCTCCCAGGCTTACAACTCATGTGAAACCACCTATTGATAATAAATCTAATGTGTCTACCAATCAAGTGATTGTAAAATAATTGTTAAAAATTTAAGCCAATGTTAATGGTTTTCATAGAGAATGTCATTCAACAAAATCTTAATAATTATTACATAAACCTTTGTCCCTATATATTTCCACTTATCCTTTTCCTATAAGATTTTTTGGGCCTAAAATTACACCATTTGATGGTAAAGGTGATACAAAATAACATCTTAGAGCCTTCCATGATGCATGTTTATACTATGCATATAAAAGTAAGTTACTAACAACTTTTTTTCATTGGATCATTAAGGACTATGACTTGAGATGGTTTTATGACCTTCCTCTCTAATAAATACATGCTTTAAATGATTTGTCTAACTAATTACTATCCTATTTATTTATTACCATTAGTGAAAAGGATTCCTATTCTAAAAATTTAAAACATAGGAAAGGACCTAACGAGGCTACTAGTGACTATATGATTCATTATAAAACTATACTTTCAAAAATAAAAAAATCACATTGTTGATAATTAATTTTAATATGTATTCAAGAAAATCCTACTTTCACCTATCCATGAGTCTATTATGTTTAAATAATTCCAATCATTTGATGACATGTCACATATGGTTAAATACCAAGAAGTTAAGTTAATTGCCGTGAAGAAGTTAAATTATGTAAATAAACATCCCACATATTATAATTTAAATTTAAAAGGAAACCACCTTTCAAATCCAAGGATAATGAAACAAATAATGAGGCCAAAACACCAATCCATGCAACATCACAACCTACTAATATTATTATCCTTTTTGCTTCGCAAAGGAGGAAATTTACATGATTATTAGAGCCTCTTCATAAAGTGATAATTTTTTTAATTGAGTATGTAATCATATGTCTACCTCTAAAAATTGATATTGATATGATAAAAGTACAACCTAAGGGCTCAACATCAATTCATATTATGATTCTCATAGATTCACATGACATTTAACTAACAAGTGTTTTGTATTGAGACATAATATAATTATATTAATTACTTAGAGAAATCACATCAATATAAATGTTATGAGAACATTAGGAAAAATATATCAAAATAATAAAATAAAACATAAGTATATCCACAACAATAGTTGATAACATATAATAAACTTAACAAATAAGATTGAGCCTCTTCGAAGGGACAACCTCCATAATCATGTAATAATAACATTTTGAGTAATATGTTTTGAAGTATAAAATAATACCTCCTATATAGAATATAATTAAGCCATGGTTACCTCATAGGTTTACCCTTATATTAATATGACAACATATAGTAATGTGATAAAATAAGATAAAATCTTAAGTCACATGTCAACCACACATATCCTTAGATAGAATATAGGTTAAGGGTGTAAAATGTTATTCCAATTGAAAAAATCATTTCCCTCGATGTTTTGTAACTCAATATGTTACTAAAGGAATGTTTCATCCTCGCATTTTGCATCCTTAGTGGTCAGAATCTTCCACTTGATCAAATACTCCTTAATCTCTTATATTTACAACCTTTTAGTGCATGTTTGAAGGATATCCTTAGGTCTCATAATGACTAAAAATTCATCATATAGTTTTGATAGCTTTGTATTGATATAAAAAATATATATAATTACCTTATTTGTGTAATAAACATATAATATTGGATGTATATGTGTAGCTTGAAGTCACTTCAGCTTGTATGGGGCAGTGTCATTTTTTTTGTAAGATCAAATAAGGGTCATAATACGTAAGAGAAGGTTTGTTATATTTTATTTGTTACTTAAAGTTAATTTTATTATATGTTTGTAGGAATATAGAAACCAATAACCTAATTTTAAATACCTCTCACTATGGTGTTGATCAATTTTATGCTTTATTCAATTCTATGCCATTACTAAATTCTCTCTTAGATTAACTAGTATATCTTGTTGGTGTTAAATGTGTTATTCAATGGATAAAACCTTTGGTTTTACCTTCAAATATGAGGTGATAAATTGGGGATGATATAAATATAGTGAAAAAAATGGATACATTTTCTAAGGGGTATGAAAGGAAATGTTAAACCATGATTATTCTAGTGGCAACCAATGAACCCATGTTTATTGTTTATTTGATGAAAAAATTAAAGAAAACCTTTTGAGAATTTTTTACAACCTATGTTTTCCCATTATAATTAGGATGATATGATGAGATATGAGCTAAATAAGTACCTAAACATAACAATCAATAAGTCCAAAAATTACTGGTAAATATAGGATCATAATCACTTAATATGATCTTGGGGATACCATGTAGCTTTTGAACTATTTACAAAAAATTAGAGACTACTGTACTATATAAAAAATAATATGACAAGGTAAAAATGAGAATATTTTTTTATCCTATTAAATATTACATAACATTTTTAACATTATACCTAGCCAATCATGTAATTAAATCTATGGAAACCTCCTTCCACTTTTGGTTGTGAATAGATAAGGGCTACAAAAGACTTGGATCTTAATTTTATCACCTTTGTTTTACTAATACACCATGAATTTAGCCAAAAATTTATATATATCCACTTGAGTTATTCCAAAAATAATTATTTCTTTATTTTATTATAATTTTATAAAATCCTAAATGTCCCATATTGGAGATACACAGAGATCTATAAGCATCTTGTGCTTGAGGGAAAAATTATTGCACATATATAACCTATATTTATACCATAAGGAATTATATTTCCACTATTTTTTTGAGTAAACATAATATTTTTGGATATTATAAATAAAAACATGTCTATCCATGTCATTCTCCTATTTATATCTTGCCTCATCCACCCAATCTACCTGTCATATAAACAATGCACATAATAATGCCTTTATGTAATCATCCCTCCTAGATAGTACATCTACTACTAAAATATATTTTGATTTATTATATATTTATTTAAAATTCATATCCCAATAGTTTATTCACCCATTTTTAATTTTATTTAGATGAAAACCTTTATTCTAAAAAATATTCTGGACTAGCATGATCAATCATCACCTTAAAGTGCATACTCATCAGATAAGGTCTCAAATATTTGACTACATGAAGAATATCCATCATCTCCTTATTATAGATAGGATTATTAAAATTCTTACCTTTAATATTAATCCTCTAAAATAAATGGGGCACCCTTATTTCATCAATATTTATCCCATTCCATACCTCAATGGATCACATTCAACAAGTAATAACTTTAAAAAAATGGGGTAGTTAAAACTAGAGTGATGTACATTGCCTCCTTTAGTTTCTCAAAGACCTTGGTGGTGGTTGAATTGTTGTGGAATGATTCCTTGTTCAAAAATGTTGTGAGTGGTGTTACTATGTTTTCATAATTTTTCACAAAACAAAATTAATAATATGTTAGCACCAAAAATCCTCAAAGGTTCTTGAGGTTTTTTAAAACTTTTTATTCTATCATGGCCTTGATATTGTGAAGGTATACTTTAATATCTTCCTATGAAATAATGTGACACAAGTACTCAACCTATTGTACTACAAAAACACACTTGGAAGGCTTTTTATAAATTTGAGTTTTTTTAGAATTAAATACTTGTTTGAAATTCTACAAGTGTTAATACCATGTCTTATTGTATATTAGTATGTTTTCAAAGATAATTAAGATAAATTAATGAAAACAAGGCCTAAATACTATATTCATCATAATTTAAAAAGTAGAAAGTGAATTTGTGAGACCAAAAAGCATTACCAAAAAATCATAATGGCCTTTATTAGTTATTAAAATTGTCTTATGGATATTGTCATCTTTGAACTGAATTTGATGGTAACTAGAATGAATATCTAATTTTTAAAGGAAAACATCATGTAAATCATATATAAAAATCCTCAATTATTAGAATAGAGAACTTGTATTTGATGGTGTAGTTGATGAGTTATCTATAATATAGACACATACTCAATGTATCATCTATATTTTTCATCATGACCATAGGGGATGCATATGAACTTTCGCTATATCTAGTAATGCCTGCTCCCAATATCTTTTGTTCCATATTTTAAAGCTCTCTCTTATAGACATATGGGCACATGTATCACCTGATGTTTAGGTTTTGAATTAGTGGGATCATTAAAATGGCATGAGCATGATCCATTTTTAGTTTTAGTAATTTTGTTATTACTCCAAAAAATTGAGTGGTTATCATCGATATTTTTTTAGATTAGGGTGTGTAGGAATCCTTGTTGGTTTTAATTTGTAATGAAATTACTTATATGATCATAATAATGGAATAATATATCAAATAATTAGGAGAAAAAAATTAGATCCACAATAATAATTGCCAAAATCGCATAGTACTTGATAATAATTATTTAGCCACTTTGAGGGGGAAAACTCCATAATAATGAAATAAGAAAAGAATTTGAAATATGATGGTAAAATACTAACTACTAAATCTTATATATATTATAATTATCCATGGTTATTCCATAGGTCAATCTTCTTAAGAACATAGATAATTTTGATAAGATAATATAAGAGGTATGTAAGCCACAATTCAGAGACACATATCCCTAGAAATACCATAGGTTAAGGGCATAACATGACCCTCCCCTTTAGAACAATGTTGTCCTCAATGATGAATCAAGCTAGGATATTTTTGTAGGAACACTTCATCCTTCCTTGTTGCATTTTAATAATGCATATTATTCCATTTGATCAAATATTCCTTAATATCTCTAGTCTATAGTTGCTTAGTACACATGTGAAATATATCTTCAAGATATAGAATGACTCGACCATCTTCATTTGATCTAGGTAAGTTAGTTTGAGTAAAAAATTAGTGACTCATTACCTTCTATAGGAAAGAGACATGTAATACTAGATGTATGTGAGTGGATAGGGGAAATTACAAGTTATAGGCCACACTACTAATTTTCAGATCACTTGATGTATGCAAGTGGATAGGGGAAATTATAGCTTATAGGATACACTATGAATTTTCTACAAGATCTCATAAGGGACATAATACGTAGGGGATAAATTATTATTACTGTGTCTATTGCTTTAGAGACATATTACTAAATGGATACAAACACATAAATACCTAAGCACCTATGTCAAAATGCCACTCACTATAGTGTTAATCTCTTTGTTGCTTCATTTTATTTTATGCCATTGATAAATTCTCTCAAAAACTAGTGAGTGCCTCCTACTGATGGTGAATGTGTTAATAAATAGAAGTTGGTATGCACCTTTAAGGATAAAGTGATGGATTGGGGGTGATACCCATACAATGCCACAAAGGGAGACATTTTTAAATAAGTGTTATACTATAGATCATATTTTTTTATTATATAACACCTCAGTCTTATATACTTGGGAAACTTAGATCCTATCTATTCTTCTTAGTTATATATATTCCTTTCTTCTGAAAGCCTCATATATATTATATCTTATGCCCCTTAGCCTACATCTGAATCTGACCAACCTTATATTGATGACATAGACATCCCATCTTGTCTAGAATGCTTAAAATCTACTTGTCTTACACCTCTATAAGTTCTAATCCTATTTTACTCTCTTTCTCTATGGACACTAAAATTTAGGATATATATTAACATTGATGTTACTATCCTACCCCAATGTAATCATCTAGTTCCCTAAAATCATCTATTTTTCAAATAAAATGTATTACAATGGTCAACCTAACTGATTTAATGTGAGTTATCTCTTGATAGGATTGATATAAATATAATTTAAACCCTAATTCATTCCTCACCTAATAGTCCAAACAAAAAAATTAAAGAATAAATTGAGTCACCAATTTTTTGTCTATTCTACCCTATTTTGGTATCATTAAAAAAATATCCCATATATAAGTTTGAATTACTAAAATATTAGTCATAACGTCATATTTTCCATGTTATAAGTTAGGTCACTACTGTTCTTACTTTACACACATTACATGATTCATAAATAATATAACACATAGTGGATAACTACATGAGTCTAAGGCCCTCTTATAGAGCATTTGCTATATAATCAAGACCCTTTGAAAGTGGGGTCATTATGGTTGAAATCAACACAATGTGCCCACCAACCCATTTTCCCCCAAGGTCACATTAAAGATAGAAATCTAGTGTTTTGCCATTTAAAATAGAGTGATAGTCCATGACCTAGATTTGAATGCACCAAAATGAAGTCAAAGCAAAACCTATAATTATATATGTGGTCACATCCAATTTTAGTTGATATTTCATATAGGACACTAGTGTCAAGCTCAAACACTAACATTGATGTAACTATACTAAAATGACATAACTATCCAGAGAGCCAAAAGAACCAAATATAAAATTTGATGAGTTAGAACTATCTTCTTTCATGATTTATACTTGTAAAAGATATAGACCTACATTAACATCAAACCTATCTAAGTACTCTATTTCATGTCATTTCTATATATAACATAGTTATACTTTTCATTAATAACCTATCTTAGTTTAGTAAAGTTAGTATATGTTATATCTAAGTTTAACACATTAATTGGATTATTATAGATCTCATATTCACCCTTGTGATGTATCATTTATATACCCTTAACCCTATCTACCCAAGTAAGATCCTAATCCAACTTTTTTGATTCCTAGGGTTTTTAACTACTTAGAGTTTGAGATTGTTGTACTTTTTCATTTTTTATTGGTATTATTTGGCATGAAACTTAATAATAAACATATATTTGGGGTGTGTATATTTAACATATTAAAATTCCCCTCAACCCATCCAAAATGTCTCAAACTAATGAGGGTTATCATAACTTGGATCATGATGATACCTATGTTGACAATGACAAAAATCATGATAGGGTTAGCATAGAAGAATATTTTGATAATGAGAATTATAAAATAAATAAAAATGTCCAAGTAGATAATGAGAAAGTGCTTGTAATTTCAATGTTTCATGATCACATTCGATAAAACCCTGAAGATCTTGATAAAATCTTAAAAACTATACTTGAAGCTAAAAATGCAAGAACTTAGTGGATAAACCCCTCCCCTCAAACACATTAAAATTTAATACATTTGATGGGGGAATATATTATGTGTTTCAACCTTTGTTACTTGAAATTACTATTGATATGTCTATTATAAACTTTCATGTTGCTTCAAAACAAATACCAATTTCAATGTCTATTACAACTCAGAACATGTTTCCATCCCCCGTGTTGAATACTTAAATTTCTAATCAAAATCCCACTAGGACTATATTTAAATCACTCTTTCAAGTTGTAAATACCTTGTGGGAGAAGTTTATGAACTTTTAACAAAAGGATTTAAAGTCTTCACATGCTTTAGATTCACATAATGTGTTACATAACCCTCTTTTAATTGATATCTCTTTGCACCCTTTGCCATATAGATTTGTTTCATGCAAGTTCACATTTTATGATGGTAAGGGTGATCCTAAAAAATATCTTCAAACATTTTATATGGCATGAATTAATCATGCTTTAAATGATAAAATTTTTACCAAATTATTTCCAAGGAGCCTCAAGAACTATGCTTTGAGGTTGTTTTATGAATTAACTCTCCAATTTGTGAAAGCATTCAAACCTATTATATATCAAGTTTTGGCACATTTTATATTAACATTATTGAAAATTTTTCCCATGCTCAAATTACAAGGATCCAAAAAGGAAAAAATGAACCAATCAATGAATATGTCTTGAGATATAAGAATATGCTAGCTGAAATGACCAATCTATGATAGACAAAGAGTTGAAAGACATATTCAAGAAATTTTTTCTTAATCCTTTACACCAGTCCATTAGTTATAATAAGTTTCAATCTTTCAATGACTTATGCAATGTTGTACATGACTGTGAAATCAAGCTTATGTCATTGAATAAGCTCAGGAATGTAGTAATCACACCAACTTCATCTACATCCAGTACAAAATTTATAATTAAACCAAATTATAAGGTAACACCTCTTGAGCCTAAAATGGAAATAACCACTATAATTAACATAGATGCTTGAATTATCTAATACACTAGGGAGACAATTTAGACATTTACCTGAGCCTCTTATTTCATTACTCCTATGATTTTTAGAGTATCATCTTATATCTCTACATCTTATAAAGGTTTATGTAAATAGACCTGTACCCAAAGGATATGATATAAATGCTTATTGTGGCTATCAACAAGGCTTTGATAATTATTAAAATATATATTTTACCTTAAAGCATAATATATAGGAACTCATTGATGACCAACATATTACATTTGATGATCTTCCAAAGGAATCATATTCATAACCTGGTAATCACCATATATAAAAAACCTTTAATAATATTTAGTAATACCATTCCGATAAGGAATCAAAAGTTTAAATGGCATAGAATTCACATATGTATCCATAATATTATGGACACCCACTAGTTGGTGTCATTGGTAATTACACATGACATATACCTCTTATGGTTTAGAAGCATGCCATTTCCTTTGATGATAGTGAAATTAAGGACGATGACTTGAATATTAGTTCTCTATTCATTAAATCATACCTTGATAAATTAACCTCACAAAAATGTTATGATTGATAATGGTTTATGAAAAAATGTTTACACCATGAAATTACTTACACATTTGGGTTATAATCATCATGATTTACACCCATATACTAGATCAGTCAGATAATTTGATGGGACTTCATAAAAGGTTCTTAGAAAGATTAAAATACCTTTACAGTTTGGTCCAACACATGTGGTTACTAATTTCTTAGTTATACCTTATATAGGTGTATTTGAATTTTTTTGGGATGACCTTGGATACACACTCTTTGAGCAACACCTTCTATAGTGTATGGTTGTATTAAGTACATTAATGCCAATCAGGTAATTTTAGTTTCTAGTATTCCATATGAGCATCTTCTTGACTAAGAGAAATTCATACCTAGGAAGTTAATTATTAATCTTGTTAAGAATAATCCACTAAAAATAGTAAGAAACAAGCAATCACCTTTACTAGGTGGCTAGTACTTGAGATACCTTTAAGTCAAAGATAGATAGTGGTTTCCATGGAATATTTACCTTTTATGCACAATATTTAGATATCCAAAGTGCCTAAACATACTCATACTATTGATATTCCAAAGAAACCACATAGTACATAAATTTGTGTTCCAAGAACCCATATTCCTTATCTTCATACTTCACGACCCTAGAGTCCTATTATACATATGTCAAGCATCACATATACTATAGTGATATATATTGCACCTATACACACTCCTTGGTAGTACCATCAGTTTATTGCACCATGTCTTGAGTGTGGAGATACCGATGATAATAATTTTTATGAGATCATAATATGATCTCATTTCTTTAAAAATACCAAAAAATAAAAATAAAAATCCAAAAACAATTTCAGTACTTACATGTTCTATTGGCTCATTGAAATCTACATGTATACATAGATACAAGATAAACTTATGGGTGATGGTTTTTCCATCTAGTAACATCACCAAGATGTTGGGGATTATTTTAATTTATTTGGGAATAATAGAGTTTTATTCCTATTTTAGTTAAGGGTGCAGATTAATAAATCAATACAAAATGTATAAATAAATATTATCCTAATTTGTGTAATTGTTTATCTTTTTCACCTTTCTAAAAATAGAAATAAATAAGAAGAAATATAACTTAGATATAAAATAGACTGAGACATCTTATATATAGGTTGAAAATGGACGTGTAGGATTGGGAAGGTGTCATAAACCTAAACCTAGCTTTTGTTGGGTGAATGGATAGGAATATCAAAAAGTGGATGCTTTGGTGTCCAATGCTATTGTCTGTTCCTACCGCTATTTTCCAAATTGATCACAAAGACTTAATTTTTTTTGGGTAGTTTCATTGTGCTTATGTGAGCATGCCTACGAAAAATCAAGCACTATTTAACAATGAACATCACTATGGAGATTTTTTTTTCTTCAAACCTTAACCCTCCATCATGCTTAATAAAATGATATTTGATTCACTTGAGAAAGAGGGGGGTTAGTGTGAAAGATGTACTAAACATGAAATCTACAAGCATTTTTTAGGCATGCTACCTACATACAAATACTATAAAGAGTGATCAAGCCATATGTAGTTCTCCCACCTAGTGTTCTTTGTGAAATAGTGTGATGTAGATGTAAATGCCAAATTGATAATATTTTAGGTGGTTAGGGACTGGTATGAGGATTTGAGTACATTTATAGCTATGTTGGGTGATTGTGTGTAAGGAATAAGGAAGTTTTCCTTAGTGATTTTTTTGTATTATTGCTTGATTTGTAAGTTTGGTCACCTCCCTTGTAAATGAGCTTTGAGTGGGATTTTATAAGGAACAATCATCATGGGTCAGATTTATTTGCACTAGGATGATCTAATTAAGGATAAGAACCATATGAAAATAACCATTAGGGCTCAAAGTGAAAATGGATAGGACTACCAAAAATGGGACACTTCTCTATGGGGTGTTATAGTCCAAATGGGGTGCTCCTATCTTCCAAGCTTAGGACCTAGGGGAAAAGTATTGACATGGGGAATATTATATGGTTGAGGTGGAATGACCATTTATAAGGTTTCAAATGATTGGTAATGAGTAAAAAGGTATCTAGAATGGTCACAAGAGCATGTAAAAAGGACCTATAGATGGGGTGTCACAAGCCACACTCAAACTACCAATTTTAATATTTTATATGACTATATTCTCCCCCCCCCCATTATTCTAATGATGTAACAAAGTGAAATACTAGGATACAGGAAAAGTAGAAAGCATACATGAACTTACCTATAAGGCTTAAGCCCATGAAGATGTGTGATTTTAAGTATGTGTAGAGATAACATAACATGAAGTGTAAATATACAAGAGAAAACAAGAAGTAAATCAATTATTACTTGACATGCTATGTCTAGAATAAGAATGTATAAAGACTAGGTATAAGAGAGAGGAAGAGAAATGAATGAACACACTTCACTGGGTACATGAACCAATAAAAAACTTATTATGATGTTGAGTGATGTTGGGTATGTGATACACCAAGAGTAATATCATAAATGGAGATGAGTGCTCAATTCCCTAAAGGTGGCTCAAGAATACAAAGGTTGGACCTTTGGCTCCATCATCACCCACTATGTAGTGAATCTATGTGATCATGCATGTTTTAATTGATGTTTGGATTGTGTGTCCAAACCCTATGTGTAGGTGGATTAAGAATACAAAGGCTAGCTAGTCCTTTGGCTCCATCATTGCCCACTAAGTGTGAACAATGAACTGATATCAGTATGAATGTGTGTCATATGATATGGATCATGAATCCCATGAATGCTCTATAACATGATAATGTGGTGTGGATAGTTGAATGTGATTGAGAACTACGCTAATATTAACCACTATGAAAGCTAGATATTATGCTTGTATGAAAGCCACTCTAAAACTAAGAACTAGGATTATATGAAATCCACTCCAAAATGATGCCAAACACCTATAGATGGAATAAGGCACACAACTATTAAGAATACTTGGGTAATATGATGAACTAGAAAGAAAATAAGACAAATGTGTCATGCACATTATCCCCAATCAGTGGTGTCTACAAGATGGATTTTGATTTGGAAGTTATATCAACTACCCAATATGAAATTGGAAGTAAGAGTCATCATGCCTCACATGATACCCCCTATATCTAGATAATCTAAGTAAAACTATACTAAAAATTCCCAATCTAAACTAGACTATAGATGAAAAAAGTGTAATTGACCTTACCTTTTTGTCTATTTTTGAAAATTTTAAGTTTTTGGCTATTTGGATGAGAGCACCAAAAAGTGGACACTTTGTTATAGGGTATTGTAGTTTAAATGGGGAATTCTTTTCATTTACTATTTTTTATGACTGTTTTATGTTCATCCCTATTTTTCTAGTCTGTTCTACATGTTTTGAATTCTAATTCCTATTCTGAGTGTTTTAAAAACTCATTTTGATCGATAGAGGGCTCTAATCTCTATGAAAAAACCCGTATTTATTATCCTCTCTTCTAAGTTTAGTGTTGACCATTTTTGGTGTAACAGGCCAAAAATTGGTCCCCTTCTTCCTCTGCTATTTTAGGCCAATTCATTTTTGATTCTTCAGGTCTAAATCTATAGACTTTGTAGGTCTAAATCTATGGACTCTACAATTTTTGATTTTCTATAGACTCAACAGGTGTAATCTTTGATAGATGAAGAACCAGTTCATAGAGTGCAAGGTTTTACAAGGCTTCTTTGGGCTCTTGTCTAAAGAAAATCATGAGAAAGATTAGTGGGTTCATCATTTGGTTCAATGCACTTGGTTCAATCAGTGGGTTCATCACTTGATTCAAACAAAAGGTTTAGTGTAAGGTTCACTAGTAGGTTCAAATGCTTGTTTCAATGCGTCGATTCAATGTGAAGTAAGAAGCTCAACGCGCAGCATTAAACTATTGAACCAATTTAATGAGTAGTTTAAGTGAATGGTTCAACAGGCTTGGTTTAAAGGCTTGTCATGCAGCATTGAACCATTGAACCATTGAACCAATTTTAGTTCAATGGGTGGTTCAACGGATTGGTTTAAGAGGGGGTCCCAAAGCCAAAGGATAGGTGCCCTTGTAGAGGGTAGTCTTTGGTTCAGGAGCCCTTGTAGAGGGAAAGAAACTTTTCAAAGGTAGCTGAAGGGGTAAACTTTTTAGAATTTTGTTTAAGTCAGAATTCCTTCAGACTTTTTGTCTAAATAAATTCCTTCAAACAAAAGTCTGAAGAAATTCACTAAAAGGCCATGAAAAAGGGCCCAAAGTAAGAAGCTTGCCCGAAGGGTATGTGCCCTTGTAGAGGGCTCTCATCGAGGAGAATGGACTGTTCTCAAGAAGCCAAAGGGTCTTTTCTCCTCTGAGAAGGATCAAAAAAGGAATTCAAAGCAGCCAATTCCCACAAAATTTTTGTTCGTGGAAAAAGGCCCAAAGCAAAAAACTCGTAGAGAAGCCCACCAAAGACCCGATGAAATTGCCTAGGACGGTGATGTCCCAAAAACTGTCAAAATTAAGCACGCAGATTAGCCATTGAGTTTTCAAGTGATGACAGGTACACATATGTCAAATTTTACACCAGGAAAGCCAAAGCATGGAAGGCACCAAGTGGCAACTACATAGTACTTTGACATGCTTTTTAGGAGCAGTGGAACATGCCATGTGTTCCCTACAAGGCTAAGTGGAAGCTGACAAGTGTCAACATCTGTGGGTTTCTCCTTTTTCTTCATTATTGAAAGAGAAAACTGTGGTGGGCCTAAATGAGTTGCTAAATGTAGCAGAAGCTACCAAGTGTCAACATCTATGAGAACCAAAAAAGGGTCCCTAAGGTTTTTCTAAGGTAGCTAAAGGTTCTATGAAAGCGACCATGTGTCACCTTCCACAAAAATCTCAAGAAATAATTCCAAAGCCTCTAAGTTAAGTAGAAGGAATAGGTGGAAGTAGCCACATGTCAACTTCCACTTCACTCTTGAAGGACCCTCTGAGATAAGCAGATGTTACCATGTCCCATTATTAGCTCGGTAGAAGCAGCCACGTGTCGATGTTCACATTTCAAAGTGTCTCCTAAGTTTCAAAGTAGCGGACTACGACATGTGTTAGAAGTGGATGCACTCTCAGCCAAAGAGACAAAGGAGTAGAAAAAGATAGATTGAGGGATGAAGGAGACAGAGGAGGAAAAATGGCCAAGCACAAAAGCAGATGAAGTGATCCAAGTGGCACGGGAAAGTGTCAATTTAAGAAGCTATTCAAGTGGTTGACATAGTACCTACCATGCAATCATCAACAGGCACAAACAGTGAATGACACAACCTATTTTTATTCAATACACATTGATGAGTAGGCAAATAGGGTGGCTCATAATTTTGAATCTTGATAGGAGCTGACACAACATTATCTTCAGGCAGCTTCCTCATCCCAATGCTTAGAAAGCACATGGGTCACTTGTAAAAAGGGTGCCAAAGGGCCTCCTTTATTCATATATATATTGTAGACTTGTCATTTGAAAAGGATCTTCCACATTTGTAAGGTGAAGCCTTAGAAAATTTTCACCTAAAATCAATAAACACATTTTACCTCTATTCTGGTTAGATACCTTTGTGTGTGTATGAGTGTCAGTCTGTGTTTAGTCATTGCTTCTTAATGCTTCCATAGGTTTAACACCAACACACCTAGTGTCTATAAGGTGCCATTTTGTAGGAGATAAGGAGAGCTATATTTGGAAGTGCAGAGATAAAAGAAGCTACTATATAGTGTGCCTTTCTATAGTGCCTTTGGTGAGTCTCTATTTTCTATGTGTTCCAATAAAGCCTCCCTATTAAACTTCTTGCAGCCTAGTCCTTCTGCCAGTTTGAAGTGTACGTATGTGTTTGTCTAACTTCAAGTGTGAGTGTGAGAAGGTCAAATCATTTGGTGCATCACCTCTTTTAGAGTTGATTTGTTTTCTTGTAATCCTTCTCCCTTTTCATCCCCCCCATTATATATCTATATACCTATATTAGCACTTATTGGAACAACTCAGATGCATCAAAGGGAGATAGCCCTTACCTAGATACTCTCCCCTCTAGCTTCACCAATCCCACAGGTGAGAGGGGAGTTTCCATTTTGACATGTGGAAGGTAGGAGCTCAGCCTCCTACCCTAGGTGTAATCCACTATGTCAACAAGTTTTGGCATGTCTAGTGGGACTCAGGCTTTTACACTCAGTAAGGTTTCAGGATTGATGCTGGTCATGTTATAGAAAATCAACTATTTTTAGAATTTGGTGACTCCACTAGTAAGAACTTCATTTCCTAATCAAAGACCAGTCTAACTTCTTATGCCTAAAGCCACCACATGGTCTACTTCTAAGGGTGTCCCTTTCAAATTTGTTGAATTACCTTTAAACTTGGCAAAAAGACTGACGTTTAAAAGGACTTGTCCTTATTTAGTGAACCACCTTCCCAAAATTTTTGTAAGGAATGCATATGCAACAGAGCCATAGTTACATCCCATCCTAGCTATGACATTACCCTTTGTCTTTTTGTGGTCAGAGTCCCTTGAATCTCCCACGTTATGACCCAATCCCAAGAGCAGCCCTAAAAAATGTTCCTTATTTTGATGGAGAGGGGCCCATTATAGTCATCGAGCACATCAGAAATATTGCTAACCTCTGAAATATTCACAATATCACTGAAGAGAATATCACAATCAGATTGTTGGCATTATCTCTCAAGGGCAAAGCTATAAATTCAATCCATTCCTGGAATGAATTGGGTACTCACTTGATGGACCATTTTGGGGAAAAGAGAGACCGCCTCTTGCTTACTAAGTAGCTGACTACCATGAAGAGAGCCCCACATGAATACATGCAAAATTTTAACACTCAGTTTCAAAAGACATGGGATAGAATCCTTGTTCTAGTAAGACTAACTACTATCTATGCTTTCTTGTATTATTTAAGAGCATTGAACAGTGATATCACTATTATGATACAATCCATGGGAGTACATGTGCTGCCTGCTACCTATGATATAGCTATAGCAGTTTAAAATTACTTAAGTGCAGGCTGGGAAAATAACCCCTAGACCCCATATGCCACTTTTCCTTGAAATTATACCTCCTATTTAAACTGCTACTCCCACATTAGCTCCTCTACCCAACATAGAGAAACTAGCTACTGCTCCATCCAATGAGCTTCATGAAGTCAAGAGTCTATTGCAAAGTATGTCAAATGAACTTGTGGCTCTTAAAAGGTGGCAAGCTCAAAGCAATAGACCTAACCAAGGATACCAATAGTATGGTCAAGCTCCTAGACACCCTTTCTAAAATTACAATCAAGGATAGGGTCAGTTTACCCAAACCACACCCTTTCAAGGCTACAACCTAGGTGCTCCTTCATCATCTAAGGTCATGATACCCATTCAAAACAATTTGGTACAAGAATAGCCAAGTTGTTCAACCATGGGATATGGCCAGGAGCAAGTTGTTTATACAAATGAAATGATAGGTTATTACCCAAATATACAAGATAATCAGGCAGCCACCCATTCCCAAGTCTTTGAAGCTCCAATGCAACCTAGCACCAGTAGCAGTCAGGCCCAACCTGAATCCACCCTCATGAATCATCTAGAAGAAGAATTCTATTCAGTCAATTATGTGGGTGTTGTAGACAATCAAGCTGACTATGTTACATCCAACACAAGATTCAAATGAAAGGTAATGGAAGAAACTGAGGCTTCTGCCTAGGCATCAGCAATGCCTTCTTAATCACATGTAAATCAAAAGGTCCCAAGTTCCAGACCATCAATTGTACCTCCAGCTCCTCAGCCTGCCCCTTAGGCTGTACATAATTCCAAAGAAATTTTGAAGGAAGGCCACCCTTGAGTCAATGTGGTTGACCAGATGAAGAAGCTACACATGAACATCTCCTTATGGGATTCACTGTCGATACCAGGGCAGAAAGACATGTTGTAAAAGGAATTGCATGAACTAGATGAATGAGTTATCCCAACAAAGAATGATAACATTTTGATGATGAATGGATAGCGTTCCACCTCAGGTCAGACCCAGAAGGAAGAAAATATCCCTCCTTTTTATGTGTCCTTGGTCATAGGATATTTCTTGGTGCATAATTTCATCATTGATAGTAGAGCAAGCACCTTGGTGATGCCCAAATGTATAGCCAACAAGTTGGACTTGAAATATGAAGAAATAACCAAGGGGATCCTACAACTGGATGGAACCCTAGCAAAGACAATTGGGGTGGTAAGAGGTTTGAGCTTGATACTACATGCTTGCCCAAATTTCTCAATTCTTCATGATGTGGTAGTGGCAGATGTCCCTCCCTATTTTGCCATCTACTTATCCAAGGATTTTATAGCCAAGATAGGTAGATGCTTAGTAGCAAATTAGTCTTATTTGGTTTTTAGAGCCAAGTATGGGACCAAAGTCAAGATTGAATATGAGCCACTCCATATAGATCATCTAGAACCTTACTCGCTAAAGGTAGAAAATGTCAGCGACACCATCATTGATGAGGAGGAGTTCCAAGTAGACCAATCTTCATCCTCTACCCTTGAAGGAGTTGCAGACCTACTCTTAGATGAGTGGGGAAGTGACAACTTTGAGCATGATCCTTATAAATTCATAGAGGAGGTAGGCCTTTGAGTTTATTGTATGCATGAAGAGGCTAATTTTGTACCAAATCTGATGAAAGCTAGCTAGGAAGGCTCAGGCTTATGGTAGCTATTCTTTGATGGTTCATGTAGTAAGTTGGGAGCTGGTGGTGGAGCGATGCTGGTCTCTCCTTCAGAAGAGAGGTATTTTTTAGCCTTCTAGTTCCAATTTTCCTACACATGCAATGTTATAGAATATGAATCCCTCATCCATGGTTTGGAGTGGGTGAGGAAAAGAGGGATCAAATAACTACAAGTGTTTGGTGACAGTGAGCTGATTGTCAACTAGGTAAGAGGCTAGAATTTGATGAAGAATTCTCTACTGAAGTCCTACAAACATAGGGTATGGGACTTAGTGGGAAATTTTTGTGCTTTCAACATTACCTCCATCCCTAGAGAACATAACAAGCAAGTAGATAGGCTGGTAGCAGTCGGTGCCCAATTTGATATTGCTAAGGAAATAGGCTGAGACCATAGCTCATGTCACTTGAAAGTAGTGATCCGGCCTTCTATACCTGACAACATCACCAACTGGCAAGTTTTTATTAGTGATTAATAAATAACACTTTTCTTACAATAAGAAGCATAATTCACTACAAAAAACTAGGCAAAGCTACAGTAGCAATATGGCAGCTAAATTGTTCAGCTGAAGAACAATAAGCTCCCCAAAGGTTTGGTCACTCTAGAGAATATCTTCAATGGAGATGACCAATTAAGAAGTGACAAGGTGTGCATTACAATAAAGGAGGAGCACCATGAGAAGGTGGAAATATTTAAGGACAAGCTACTTGCACTTACAAAAGTGTGCATGGAGCATGAAAGGTAGGCCTTCATCTTGTTGTGCCAAGAATTTGTCGATATCTTCGCTTGGGAGTATAGTGATTTGAAGGGTTTTGAACTAAGTTTGGCCCAGCATACCATTGAGCTAGAAGAAGGTGCCAAACTAACCAAGCAAAAATAAAGGCTTGTCAACCCAATGATTGAGCCTCTCATGTGTAATGAGCTCACCAAATTGATTGAATCTAGGATAATATTTCCAATCAAACACTCTTCTTGGCTGGAAAATATTGTTCCTATCTAGAAAAAGAATGGGGAGATCAAACTATGCATCAATTTTAGAGATCTCAATAGATTCTCTTTGAAAGACCATTATCCTCTCCCAAGCATGGAGCATATCCTTCAGATGGTGATAGGCAGCGAGCGTTTCTCCCTCCTGGATGGGTATTCAGGATATAACCAGATTTTGGTGCAAGACTATGACTAGCACAAAATAGCCTTCACAACCAAGTTGGGAATGTTTTCTTATAGGAAAATGCCTTTCAAACTATCTAATGCTGGTGCCACTTTCTAACAAGCTATGGACATGGCCTTTTAAGGCTTGATGAATAAGACTGTACTGGTATATCTTAATGATGTGACAATTTTCTCCAAGGAAGTGAGCCAACACATGAAAAACCTCAAGCAAATCTTTGAGAGGTGTAGAGAGTTTGGTATCTCTCTTAATCCTAAGAAGTGTGTGTTTTTTGTCTACGAGGGAAAGCTCCTTGGTCACATTATTTCTTCAAAAGGTCTGGCTATTGATCCAGAAAGAGTTCGCTCCATCCTGGA
Organism: Torreya grandis; assembly: GCA_037957365.1. Lineage (NCBI taxonomy): Eukaryota > Viridiplantae > Streptophyta > Pinopsida > Cupressales > Taxaceae > Torreya > Torreya grandis. The sequence goes on along the minus strand of JARHVA010008281.1, from coordinate 455,879 downwards.
GCTATCCTTACCCAAGCACAAGAAAGGCCTACAAAGCTTCTTCGATAAGATAAATTTCATATGGAGATTTATCCCAAATTTTTTAGAGATGCTCAAGCCATAGACCTCTATGCTAAGGAAGGGTGAGGAGTTCACATGGATAGTACAGATAAAATATAACTTTGAAGAAATCAAGCAGGCCATAGCCTGGGCTCCTACTTTGATCAACCCTGACTTCACCAAAGATTTCAACCTCTATACCTTTGGCAATGAAGAGGTAATCTCCGCCATGATTACCCAAGAAAGTGATGATAACCTTGAGCAACCAATTGCTTTTTTTAGCCAAGGCCTAGAAGGTTTTGAAGTTAGATACACATATGTGGAAAAGCAAGTCTTGGTGGTCATACGAAGTCTCAAGAAATTCAGACACATGTTGTCCAATAGCAGAATCCACCTCATGGTCCCACATCCAAAATCAAGGATTTCTTGATCAACTAAGATCTAAATGAGAAGAGAGTAGGGTGGATCACTAAGGTGATAGAATATGATGTAGATATCAAGATCACCAAACTGGTAAGAGGGAGAGGCTTGTGTGAACACCTCACTGCAGACTTAAAGTAGTAAAAGGAGGATAGTCTACTAATCCTTGATGTAGCTATAGAAAAAGAACCAATTGTCATGAAGGATTAGACATCAGATGTGAGGCATTTCCTTCTCACTGGTGAGTGCCCGCACTCACTTGACAGGACCAAGAAAAGGTATTTCAAACTCTAGTTTCTCCCTTATGCTCTAGTTGATGGAGTGTTGTTTAGGAAGGATCTCTCAAGAGTCTTTTTGAGATGCTTGGACTCGAGTCAGGCTGACAGGGTGTTGTCTAAGCTCCATGATGGACCATCTAGTGGTCATTTTGCTCCTAGGACTACTGCAGCAAGAATAATGAGAGCTTGCTATTTTTGGCCTACTATTTTCATGGACGCCCATGCCTAGGTAAAAAAGTGCTAAAAGTGCATGCTCTTTGATGGGAAGCAATGATTAGCTACCATGCCTTTATAGCCTATTCAGGTGGAGCAGCCATTTATGTAATGGGGCCTAGACTTCATAGGGATGATTAATCCTCCCTCCAGTGCTAGACATAAGTGGGTCCTGACCACCATGGATTATTTCACAAGATGGGTAGAGGCTATTTCTCTAAAGGAGATAAATGAAAGTACAATCTTGGATTTTTATGAAGACCTGGTGGCGAGGTTCAAGGTTCCAACAACCATAATCTTATATAATGTGTTAGCTTTTTTGGTAACCAAAATAAGCAAATGGGTGCTGAGATATGGTATATATCTCAACACTTCATCTAATTACTACCTGTAGGGGTATAGACTGGTTGAGTCTACAAATAAGAACCTGATCAAGATCATCAAGTGGAGCATGGAGGAAAATTAGAGGACTTGGCATGCCAAGTTGAAAATAGCCCTATGGGTAGATAGGGTTACCTCGAAGAGGGCAATTGGCAACTCACCATACATGCTTGTCTATGGAAGGGAAGCTAGGCTCCCCATTTCACTCGAGTTTCCAGCCTTGGATCTCCCTCACCAACTGAAATTAGAAGAAAGAAATAGCATGGAAGTTAGGCTATGCGAGCTAATGGAACTCCAAGAGACAAGGGACCAAGCTATGGCTTTTGTGACTAGCTGGCAATAGCAAGTGAAGAGACACTTCGACAAGAAATCTTCATCAAAAGGTTTCTCTGAAGGAGACATTGTCTTGAAATGGGATGAAGATCAAGCTAAGCCTAAAAAGCATGCAAAATTTTATGCCCTATGGAGCAACCCATATGTAATCACTTAGTGTAAGCAGCATAATGCATTCCAAATCTCTAGGTTGGATGGTGAAGAACTATATATCCCAATTAATGGGATACATCTTAAGCATTACCACTGAGCCCCTTCTCCATCATGTATATATTTTCCCTTGCTTTCCTCCTATTTTTTCCTAAGTGCTTTCTACATATGTTGGTAGTTTTCTTAGCTTTATGTGTGTTTTATTTTCCTTTTGAGGTAAATCTTTGTGATTGGTTCTAGTTTTTATCAAAGCTATTACTGATCTTCAAGTTACAATCTAACCCCATGCCCAATGGATTTTGAGGCAACTGGCTTCTAAGCATAGTAAGCATGCTTCCCTAAGAGTCACCATTTTGTTGACCATTTTTAGTGTAACAGGCAAAAAATTGGTCCCCTTCTTCCTCTACTATTTCAGGCCAATTCATTTTTGATTTTGGAGGTCACTCTATAGGTCTAAATCTATAGACTCTGCAGGTCTAAATCTACAGAATCTACAGGTTTTGATTTTCTAGAGACTCAGCAAGTGTAATCTTTGATAGATGAAGAACCAGTTTAGAGAGTGCAAGGTTTTGCAAGGCTTCTTCAAGCTCTTGTCTAAAGAAAATCATGAGAAATATCAGTGGGTTCATCATTTGATTCAACGCACTAGTTCAACGCTTTTGGTTCATCATTTGGTTCAGTTAGCCTTAGTTCAATCGGCAGGTTCATCACTTGATTCAAACAAAAGGTTCAATGTAAGGTTCACCAATAGGTTTAAACACTTGTTTCAATGTGTCGATTCAATGTGAAGTAAGAAGCTTGGTGCGTAGTGTTGAACTGGTTCAACGAGTGGTTCAAGCAAATGGTTCAAAAGGCTTGGTTCAAAGGCTTAGCATGTAGCATTAAACCATTAAACCATTGAACCAATTTTGGTTCAATGGCTTGGTTTAATGGCTTGGTTCAAGAGGGGGTCCCAAAGTTGAAGGATAGGTGCCCTTGTGGAGGGTAGTCTTGGGTTCAGGAGCCCTCACGGAGGGAAATAAACTTTTCAAAGGTAGCCGAAGGGGTAAATTTTTTATAATTTCATTTAAGTCAGAATTCCTTTAGACTTTTTGTCTAAAGGAATTCCTTCGGACAAAAGTCTGAAGAAATTCACTGAAAGGCTACAGAAAAGGCCCGAAGTAAGAAGCCCACCTAAAGGGTATGTGCCCTTGTAAAGGGCTCTCATTGAGGATAATGGACTATTTTCAAGAAGCCGAAGGGTCTTTTCCCCTCTAGGAAGGATCATTAAAGGAAGTCAAAGTGGCCAATTCCCATGGACTTTTTACCTATGGAAAAAGGCTCGAAGCAAAAAACCCATAGAGAAGCCTGCTAAAGACCTGACAAAATTGCCTAAGATGGTGATGTCCCAAAAACTGTCAAAATTAAGCACATAAATTAGCCATTGGATTTTCGAGTGATGACAGGCACACAAACATCAAATTTTACACTAGGAAAGCTAGAGCATGGAAGGCACCAAGTGGCAATCATGGAGTAATTTGACATGCTTTTTAGGAGTAGTGAAACGTGCCACATGTTCCTTGCAAGGCTTGGTGGAAGCTGACAAGTGTCAACATCCACAGGTTTCTCCTTTTGCTTTGTTATTCAAAGAGAATACTATGGTGGGCCTGAATGAGTTACTAAATGCAATGGAAGCTGCCAAGTGTCAACATCTGTGAGAATCAAAAAAGGGTCCCTAAGGTTTTTCTAAGGTAGCTAAAGGTTCTATAGAAATAGCCACATGTTGCCTTCTATATAAATATCAAGAAATACTTCCAAAACCTCTAAGTTAAGTGGAAGCAATAGGCAAAAGCATCCATGTGTCAACTTCCACCTGACTCTTGAAGGACCCTCTGAGATAAGCGGATGCTGCCACATCCCATTATCAGCTTGACAGAAGCTACCATGTGTCGACATCCACATTTCAAAGTGTCTCTTAAGTTTCAAAGTAGTAGACTATGACACATGTCAGAAGTAGATGTGCTCTCAACCAAAGAGCCAAAGGAGTAGCAAGAGATGGCCCGAGGGATGAAGGAGATAGAGGAGGCAAAATGGCCAAGCACAGAAGTAGACGAAGTGATCCAAGTGGCATAGGAATATGTTGGTTCAATAAGTTATTCTAGTGGCTGACATAGTACCTAACATGCGATCATCAAGAGTCACCAATAGTGAATGGCGTGACCTATTTTTATTCAATATGCATTGATGAGTAGGCAAACGAGGTGGTTCATAATTTTGAATCCTGACAGGAGCTAACACAACATTATCTTCAGGTGGCTTCCTCATCCCAATGCTAAGGATGCACATGGGTCACTTGTAAATAGGGTTCCAAAGGGCCTCCTTTATTCCTATATATATTGTAGACTTGTCATTTGAAAAGGATCTTCCACATTTGTAAGGTGAAGCCTTGGCAAATTTTCACTTGAAATCAATAAATGCATTTTACCTCTATTCTAGTTAGATACCTCTGTGTGTGTCTGAGTGTCAGTTTGTGTTTAGTCATTGCTTCTTAATGCTTCCATAGGTTTAACACCAACACACCTAGTGTCTATAAGGTGCCATTTTGCAGGAGACAAAGAGAGCTATATTTAGACGTGCAGAGATAGAAGAAGCTACTATACAATGTGCCTTTCTACAACACCTTTGGTGAGTCTCTATTTGTGTGTTCCATTAAATCCTCCCTGTTAAACTTCCTACAACCTAGTCCTTCTACCAATTTTAAGTGTACGTATGTGTTTGTCTAACTTCAAGTGTGAGTGTGAGAAGGTTGAATCATTTGGTGCATCACCTATTTTAGAGTAGATTTGCTTTCTTGTAATCCTTCTCCCTTTTCATCCCCCCATTATATATCTATATACCTATATTAGAACTTATTGGAACAACTCAAATGCATCAAAGGGAGCTAGCCCTTACCTAGAGACTCTCCCCTCCATCTTTTCTAGTCCCACAGGTGAGAGGGGAGTTTCCATTTTGACGTGTGGAAGGCAGGAGCTCAGCCTCCTGCCTCAAGTGCAATCCACTGCGTCAACAGTTAGGAATGAATATCCTACAATGATTTCCCTTATAATAAAGATCCCTAAAATTATGTTATTCTATGATATACATGATATATCAATGATAATCCAAAAGATGTCTTAAGATATAACATAGTTTGTATTGGAGATTGTTAGATCAATGGGGGTATGCCTAGATAAATGTAACAATGTAATAGCATGTGAAATATACTTAACTAAAATTGGAAATCTATTTAATATTTAAGGAGGAATGGAGCATGATGTCCATAATGGCATCCAAGAAGGCAAGATAATACATGATGTGTATTATGGCATTGCAAACAACTGAGAAGTAAACAATAAAATAAGCATGTAAGGCAAGAAATAAGAAGCATACAAAAAAGTCTAAGGGGCCAAAAAAAAGGGAAATGGGCACATGCCACTCAAAATAGGAAAATTAATCATATAAATCATGTTCAAATTTCTAGATGCAAATATAATTGTAAACAATAAAGATTGGCATGAAGGCCATGAACACATACAAGAGTAGAAGCAAAGGACATTGGGAAATTTCCTATGGCACACACAAGTAAAAAAATAGGAAATGAGAAATGTAATCACATATAGCTACTCAAAGAAATAAAGGAGGCATATAAATGGTATAAATACTATCACATCTAATTGATCAAAGAAAAAAGTGAAAGTATGAAAAACATGTAGCACAAGACTAGGTAGATTCTAAAAAATACACAAGTATTATATACTAGTGAGTGTTTATAGAATAATGTGTGTAAGTTAGTAATTAATGTATATCAACATGATAACTAGAGTGTGTGGTGTAGGAATGACATAACCTAGATAGTGTAGTCATGTAGAAGATGCCCCCGGTGGGTAGATATGTTGATGTATGTCTTGAATGTAAAAGTCAGATGTCCCCTCAATGGGTAGAGTAAAGCAATCTAGGATCTAGTTGTCACTGTACACACTCAAAGAAGATCAAGTGAAGCATGGTAATGTAGATAAATTGATAAACAATAGCATAGAACAACAAAATTTAAGTCTAGCATGGTAGTAAAAATGTAAAACATGGATATTGCATATAATTGAAAATATTTTAGTGTTTTGAGTTATTTGAATGTTTTTATATTTTGACATGTTATATTGTTTTTGATATTTTTAAATATTGTATTATTTTTGGTATTTAAAAATAAGATATGTACAAGTAATCATAAGGAATATATGTACAAGAAATCAAAATGAAACTATGTATACACAAGCTGATAAATTTTATACAAGAAAGACTAAAAAGAAATGATACTAACTGATGCCCCTCATAAGAGACTCCCTATCATGGTGTCATGTATCAAGGAAAGAGATCATGTGTGATCATGAAGCATGATGGAAGGGCTAATATTGTAACTCTAAATTTTGTGTATGTTGTAAGTGGTTTGAAATCTCTATAGTGGAAAATGACTATGGGGTCCACCTATAAGTTTGAGAAGTGGATGCAACTATGGGGATATTAGGGACCTATATGGTTTAGAAGAAGCTCTCTAAAAATGTTCTCTATATGTAGAGTCATGAGACCTCAATGATTTCTCCTTGGGTGTGAATAATGTAGCTGGAAACTATCTAGAGTCCTAAAACTATCATTGATATAGTCATCACTCTAAGAGAGGCCATTATGAAAGTGTATGAACTCTCTATCATGGGAAGGGATGCTTTGATTATGTTTGAATCTAACCTATAGGAATAACTATAACTAATGGAGGAGATGGATCTGAAGTAGGGAGTGGTAACTCATACAAAACTCTACCAACTGTAACAACCTAATTAGCATGAATATATTTCATGCATCTATGAAATATAGAAGGTATTTCATGAATTTTTTGGATCCATGGTCAACCAAACAACATGTTAAAGAGTCGTACAATGGGAATAATAGTAAATGGTGTGGCCATATGTGATGGACCAAATTTTAGATGAAGTATAATCTCACCTAATGAACTTTGTATATGTCCACTAAATCCATTGATAAATATGTCAATCGGGGTGATATCTTACTCTGAATATCACAAATACTAAAGTAATGTCATAATGCACATGTTCACACTAGATCCATTATCTTTGAGAACACTATGAATGGTGTGGTGATCAATGTAGGCTCTGATAAAGAGTGCATATTAATCAGAATCATCCTTAACTATCTCCTACTCTAAAAAGGAAATATAAAGTCTAGCTCAAACTCTAGAATTATACACACCAATCATGTTACTCAAAGGATGTGACTCAACTAAAGGTGCTTGATATGTAGATGGTGGAGGATGTACATGACATGCATGGTGAACACCTGATGTGCTCCTTGTATCCTCTTTAGAATGTTGTTGAAAAGGATCTAAGAAAGTTTTTAGAGCCTTGTCTTGTGTTTATTTTTCCTGAGGAGGCTCAACCAGAGTGCCAAGATCTATAAGGTTTCCATCTATCAAGTCTTGTATCTTGTGTTACAAACTAATGCATCTATTTATTATATGGCTTGGTGCCCTTTGAAAATTGAAAAATGCATTCTGATCATATCCTCATGGAAGAGGCTTTGTCGTATCAACTTTCTAAATAAGATGGAGATATAAGACATTACATTGCAATAGCTAATGTAAGACATTGGTTGGAGATACTAGTAGATTGGTAAAGTATTGCCAAGGAGGTGTAGATAAAACCACTTATTGAATGGGTTTTGAAGCCACATTAATTGTAGGTTAATTTTGAATTTTGTTATCATTAATCTTTACTTTATATGGGACTTTACTATTACTCTTGTTTGTTGTTTTTGATATGCTTGTGTATTTAATTTTGCCCATTTAAAGAAATTTGACTTCCCTTTCCTTTAGTGTATGACATAACTCAATGAAGGAAGAAAATGTTTGGAATATTATTGACTCATGAAAATCTAGCAAAAGACTCTATTTGAAGAGATCTTGTAATTCTTGATTAGTCATGGGGCTAGTCATTTTAGCCAATATAGTATTATATATAGGAACATAATCTATGAGATGATTATTTGACCTTTGTTTCTACTATACAACTTGGGCATAAGAAACCTTGTCACATATGTTAATGCTGAAATGAACTAGGAACATGTTAGCTAAAGGATTCAATACTTTGAACCACTAATTTGATAGACTATAAAACCACTATAGATCATAATCCTTTAAACTAGGTGGAAATAACTTGGTTAATAACCAATCATTTGGTACATATTCTAGGCATGCTACATGAAAATCTCTCAAGTGTGTCTCTAGATCACCTTTTCCATCATATAAAGTGATCTTGGGTTGAAAAAAACTTGGTGGCAAGGGTGTAGAAGAAATATGGTGTGCCAAGATGTATGAAGTATAGAAAAAGAGTCCAAATCATGTGTTGGTCTAGAGGCACTTTGCTCAAGATGTACCACCTTGGATTGAAGATATTTAATTCATTACACAAGGAAAACCACATTAGGAGGCAAAGATGTACTAGCTATAACTGGTGGTACCACATAGGAAGGTTGGGCTTCTATAGGGGGTTGTTGAGACATAGTTGTCCCCGTAGTGTCATTTATAATTGGTTGTTCTATGGTTTGAGAGGATTGATGATTTTTTGATTTTTTTTTGTTCTTCTTGTAGTATTTTAAGCATATCATCTTGCATATCAAGATTTCTAGTTAAAAAGTCTTGAATTTCCCTCAAATTTGGTAATATGGACCATTGTTAAAGTAGGAAAACAAAGTGAAAGTGGATTGAATTTTTTGAAATAAGTTGTAATAAGAGAAATGTGATGGAAGGAAATTACTGAATAAAGGAAATGTAAAGTCATAAAAATAGAAAATTTTAATATGCATAAAAATGATACGAAGCTTACTAACATGTAAGGTGATACCTCCAAAAACATAGGGACCTAGTATATTCTACTAAGGTTTTAAATAAATGATTTTTATAATTACTATGGTGAATTTTAAAAATTAAATGTGAAATTCTAATTTATATATGCAGGAAAAATCAAAAGAATATTTTTAAAATTCATAAGGCACTTTCCCTAAGGTTTTTAGGGTTTTTGGCGTAAACAAAGTAAGTCAGGTTCACCAAATGTTTTAACCTATTTAGGAAGAATGGAGTTTTATTCCTATTTTAGTTAATGGTATGGATTAATAAATCAATACAGAATATAGAAATAAATATAATCCTAATTTATGTAACTATTTATCTTTTTCACCTTTCTAAAAATATCAATAAATAAGAAGAAATATAACTTGGCTAGAAAATAGACTGAGATAGCTGATACAGAGGTTAAAAATAGTTGTGCAGGATTGGGAAGGTTTTGTAAACCTAAATCTATATTTTATTGGGTAAAAGGATAGGAATGCTTAAAATTGGATGCTTTGGTGCCTGATGTTATTGTCCATTCCTACTGCTATTGTCCAAACTGATCATAGAGACCTAGAACTTTTTGGGTAGTTATGTTGTGCCTATGTGGGCATGCTTGTGAAAAATTGAGCACTGGTTATAGATGGAACTTACTATGGAGCTGATTTTGTCTTCAAAACTTAACCCTCCATGTTTGAAAAAATGATATTTGAGTCACTTGAACAAGAGGGGGGGTTAGTGTAAAATATATATTAAATGTACAATCCACAATACTTGTGTAGGCATGTTGACTACATACCAATAATTCGAAGAGGGATCAAGACATATGTAGTTCTCCCACCTAGTGTGATTTATGCAATAGTGTGATGTGAATGAAAATGCCAAATTGATAGTATTTGAGGTGGCTAGGGACTGGTATGAGGATTTGATTATGTTTGAAATTATGTTGGGTGATTGTGTGTAAAGAATACATAAGTTTCCCTTAGTGATTTGTTTATATTCTTGTTTGCTTTATAACTTTGGTCACCTCCCTTGTAAATGAGATTTGAGTGGGATTTTATAGGGAATAATCGGTCATGGGTTAGATGTATTCATGTGAGGCCAACCTAATTAAGGATAAGGACCGAATGCAAATGACCATTAGGGTGTAAAGTTTAAATGGATATGACCTATAAAAATGGGAAATTTCTCTATGGGGTACTATAGTCCAAATGTGGTTCTCCTATCCTATAGGCTCAGGACTAGGGGGAATAGGATTCGAATGGGGAATACTATTTGGCTAAGGTGGAATAACCATTTAGAAGGTTCTGGATGACTGGAAATGAGTTAAAAGGTGTTTATAATGGTCATAAGAGCATGAAAAAGGACCTATGGATGGGGTATCATAAGCCACACTCAAACAACCAATTTGGACATTTTATATGACTACAAGGACATCCATCTTCTATGATTCTAAGACACACATGTTATATTATTCAATGATCACTCTACACTATCATGTTTAAGCATACATATGTAATTATCCATGCCTTACACATGCTTATATCTTACACATGATACTAGATATGTTATGTACTTGATGTTTTTTCCAACACATTAAATCCATGGGCCACTTTAAAATGTTTATGTTTGTTGCTTATGATTTTCCTTTACATACTTCCTTGAGTGTTTTACCTTGATATTGTCTTTCTTTTTTACACATTTGAATATGATCTATTATATGTGGTCATTGTGTCTATGTTTGCTTTATTAGACATTTGAATATGTCATTGCCTTCTTTGAAATTTGAATATGTCATTACTTATTATATGGAAATTTGAATATGTCATTGATTGATTTTGTGGATATTTGAGTAAGCAATGTCCATTAAATCTTATGATATTTAAGCATGCCACTTGTTTACAATTTCCTTTGAACATTTCCTTTTGACTTGATTTTGAGTGCTATTATATGTGTGATTATTTTATTTTTGAGATTGTACTATTACTATCTAAAAATTTCCATGATCCTTATCATGCATCAAAGGCCTACATGTGATCACATTGATTCTATGTGCTTTAATGACATATTTACCTTGACATGTTCCTTTTATATGCTACATGGTTACATTCATAGATTTATAGTTGTCTTACCTTTTGAGGTGATTTAAATTTTATGTACTAATTTACCTCACCTAAAAGTGGGGCATATTATTGGAGGCATGATTGTAATGCATGTTCTCCACACTTTGCACAATTATTAGATTAAGTGGGGGCATGTCATATGGGCATAGCTTCCACACATTCATAGTTTTTATATTATAATGGGGGAATGCTTTTGGAATCATGTTATCCACATTTATTTAGTTTTTGGTACTTATAATAGTTTGAAAATTTAGTGGGGGCATGCCATATGTACATGGATTCCACACATTCATAATTTTAGATGCAATAGGGGCATGTTTTGGAAACATGTTATCCAAATTCATTCAGTATGGTAATTATAATTCATAGATTCAATAGGGGTATGATTGATAAGAGTGTTTTATATATTTACTTAGTATTCAACATCTCTAATTTATAGTGGGGGCATATTTTGGAAACATGTCCTCTACATCGATACTTATACTAGTTTGTATATTTAGTGGGGACATGCCATTTAGACATTGATTCCACACATTCAAAGTTTCATATTTAGTGTTTGCATGTTTTAGAATCATTTTTTCTACATTCATTTAGTATGGTACTTATAGTTCATAGATTTAGTGGGGGTGTGCTTCAGAAGCATGTTCTTCACACCTAATTAGTATTTAACATCTCTAATTTATAGTGGGGGCATGTTTTGTAAACATGTCCTCCACATTGGTACTTATATCAATTCTAAATTTATCCATAGATGGTGGGGGTATGCTTTAGAATTATATCCTCCACACTTACACAATTATTTGAATTGGACAAAGGACATAGTTATATGATTATGATAAAAATTTATAGTATAATTATTTACATTGTACCATTGTTATACATATTTTCAACATGATACACATATAAGGTGCATATGTTATGCAACATGTGTGTAATATTTCAAAATCCAAATAAATTTTAGATTCCAAAACTATTGCATGTATTAATACCCCATGGAATTTTATGAACTTTAGTGAGCTAATATACTATAGTAGTTGGTTCATTTTTTTGGTATGGTCGAGGTGATTAAATAATTAAATCTTTATAATCATTTAGTTTTAAATTTATCATCCAAACTCACTAAGATATAAGTATCATTATCTTGCATGGTTTAGCTAATCTCAAATGCTAGGTGCTAACTCACTTTTACTCCAAAGTTGGGGGCATGTGCCTTCTATCCTCTTTATCTCTCTATCTCCTTGGGTATATGAACTTTAAATATTTATCTATATTTATCCTAATCTTATTTTCAAAGCCTTACAATGATACATCTATTGTAAAAAAACTTGTCAATAGGCAAGACAGTTACATCAACACACATGTGTACTCCTAAACCTTTCTCTTTCAATTTAAATATATTTAAAGTAATTTTTACCTAGATTATATAGAATAATTATATATTGTAAAATTATCTTGGTTTTAGTTTAGTCACGAACAAATAAATAAAATTCAAATCTATTAAAGTATGCAAATTCAACTCAAGCAAAGACAAGGTGTCCACACACAACCAGATACTTGTTCCTTTATTTTAAACTATAAATTTCATTACTACATTAAAATTAGGGAAACATAGACTATATTTTATGATTATGTAGCACCTCAGTCTTGTATATGTGGTAAAATTAGACCCTAGTTGTTCTTATTAGTTATACACATGCCTTGCTTCTACAAGTCTCACATTTACTCTATCTTGTGCCCTTTAACCCAAATTTTAGTCAAACCATATTTATATTGATGACACATACATCCCATATTTATTAGAATGATTAAAATATACTTATATTACACCTCTACAAGTTTTGAGCCTATACCCACTCTTCTTATCCCTTAACACTAATGTTTGGGATATATAGTAGTATCGACATTACTGTCCTACCTAGAAGCAAGTGTCTAGTGCCATAAACTCAACCAATTTTCAAATGAAATATATTAAAATGGTTGGACTAAGTGATTTAATTTGACTTATCTATTGATAGGATTGGTATAAATATAGTATCAACCCTCATTCATTCCTCACCTAAAAATCAAACCAAAAGATCACTCAATAAGCACTCAAGTTACCAAAATCTTTCCTATTCTACCCTATTATGGTATCAATAAAAAGAACAACCCAGGTTTAGGTTTGAAGTTATAAGGGATTAGTCATAAGGTCATATTTCCCAAGTTATAATCTAGGCCACTATTGTACTTAGTTTACACACATTACATGATTCACACATAAGACAATACATAGGAGATAATTACATGGGTATAAGGTCCTCTTATAGAGAATTGGATATGTAGGCAACACCCTTTGATAATAGGGTCATTAGAAGTTAGTTTGATAATGTGTGCCCACTAGACCATTTTTCCCAAAGCTCACATTGAAAATGGAAAGCTAGGGTTTTATGATTTAATTAAAAATGATAGTTCATGACCCAAATATGAATACACTAGAGTAAAGGAAAATACAAACCTAGAAGCATCAATGTGGTCACATCTTATTTTAGTTTATATTCCATATAAGACACTAGCATCAAACTTAGAAACTAAAATCAATGCAACCATCCGAGCTTGATGCAACTATCCATAGAGATAGATGCACTAGATCTAGAATCTAATGATTGATCTAAAATAATCTTTATGCCTAATTTATACCTATACTATATCCAAACCTACATTGACATCAGAGCTAGTTAAGTACTATATTTTATGTCATTTATATATCTAACATAGTTTTAATTTCCCTTAATAACATATATTAGTTTAATAAATTCAACATATGATACAACTATGTTTAGCACATTAATTGACCTATTATAGATCTAATTTTCACTCTTGTACCCTAAAATTTCTATACCTTTAACCCTATCTACCCAAGTAGGATCCTAATCCAAATTAGGGTTAAACATATACCAACAATCATCAAGTGGCAGCCAATGAACTCATTTAATTTATTTTTTAGAAAAAAATAATGATGATACCCTTCTAGAAATTTTTTTACTACCAATTTAGGATGATAAGACAAGCTATGATGCAAATTCATGCCAAACATGCAAATAATTTAGTTCAAAAATTACTAGTAAATATGGGATCTCAATCACTTACAATTATCTTTAGAGTACCATGTAATTTATGAAATATATTGAGAAAATTGGAATATCTTGTATTGGTGACAAATGGTTGTGACAAGGAACAAAAAATGAGAATTCCTAGTGAGTCAATCTAAAATTGATAATACTTTTACCTTTAGGCTATGGTAATATATTAATGAAATTCATGGAAACCTTTTCCCACCTCTAGTTAGTGATGGATAAAGACTGAAAAATACTTGGGGTCTTAATGGTTTCACGTTTGTTCTATTAAAATATCATGCATTAAACCACATATTTCTAGACACCCCCATTGAGTCCTTCCCAAAATAAATATTAATTAATTCTATGATATGTGTTTAAAAATATTGAATGACTTCTAATTGGAGATGCATGAAGTTCTTGAAGGTTTTTATGTTTGAGGAGAGAATGATTAAAAAGGTATAATTTATCTTTATGCCATAATGCATTCCCATTCCATACAAAATTTTTATATCCCCCAGAACCAAGTTAAAGGTTCTGAATCAAAGCCTAGGTATCCTTATCATTCTCCCATTATAATCTTGATTCCTCTAGCCAATTTTACTACCAAATGGTCATTGCATATAATGATGACTAAACTAATTCATCCCACTTAGATAGTGAATCCTCCACCACATTACCTTTTCCTTTCCTATATACTATTTAAAAATCATATCATAAAATTTTATTCATCCATTTCTATTTTTATTCTAATGATAATCATTATTCCAATAAATATGTGAGGTTATGATGACTAGTCTTTACCTAAAATTATCGAACCATTATATAAGGTCACCATTGCTTGACTTCATGTAGAATATCCATCATCTTTTTTTCCTAGATTGGATTGAGCATATTATTACCTTCAATTGATGAATCTTTAATTAAAATGGTCTACCTTATTGCATTATTATATAATCCATGCTATATCCTGATGCATTACATTCAACAAAAAAGTTTTAGAAAAAATAGGGATAGCTAAAACTAGAGTGGTGAACATATCCATTTTTATTTGTTTGAATGCCTTGGTAGATTTTTTAGTCCACTAGGAATATTTATTCAAAAAACATGTGATTAAGATTGTAATATTTCCATAATTTTAAAAAAAACCTATAATATTAACTTGTTATCCCCAAAAATACCTGAAGGTTGTTGAGAGTTCTAGGAACTTGCCACTCCATTATCACTTGGATATTTTTGGGATCATTTTACACACCTTCATGTGAAACAATGTGACCTAATTAATCTACCTCCATGATGATAGAAGAGAATTTGGAATTTTTAACATAAATTTGATGTTGTTCTATAACCAAAAGTACCTACATGCTTCAAATGGTATTCCCAATTTTTGTTGTAAATGAGGATGTCATAAAAAAACACCAACAAAATCTTTCTAAGAAATGGATTAAAATAGTATTCATAAAAATCTGAAATGTATATGGTGTATTTATCATACCAAAATGCATGTATATAAACTTATAATGGCATTCATGAGTTCTAAAATTTATTTTACATATGTCCTCTTTGCAAATTTGAATATGATGATACCCAAAGAAAACATCTAATTTGGTAAAATAAATAGTGTCATGCAATTCATCTATAAAATCATAAATTACTTGAATAAGAAAAATATCTTTTATGGTGTACATGTTTATTTCTTTTAAGTCTAGGCATATCCTCCAAGTATCATCCTTCATATGTAATATGACTATTGGGGAGTAATATTCACTTTGGTTATATTTGATAATTAATACATCTATAATTTATTTTACCATTCTTTTAATTTCACTCTTTTGGGATTATGGATACTTATATGGTGTGATTTTGGGTGTTGTACTACCTAAAATTAGTTTGATGGCATGATCATGTGCTCTGCTTAGTGGAAATCCTTTTGGCATGGCATTAAAAATAATAAAAATGGGTGTCAAGTACCAATTGTAAATCATGAGGGATATACTCCTTAGTTATTTAAAATTATATGGAAAATAATCTCATAATAAATCCTTCAATACATTTTTGGAGCATATTTTTCATCTGACGAGAACTAACTAATTATGGATAGTTATAACATAAACCATGTAGTCCAAATATCTTGTATTTTTAATGAAAACACATGAATAGTTATTCAAAATTCATCTCATTGTGCCTAAATTAGTGAGCCATTTCATTCCCAAAATAATGTCATCCCTACCCATGAAAATATCAAACATAGGATAATCTAATAGGTAGTCTCCCATAGTAAGCTTTATACTTTGGAATTTTATAGAATAACTCATTATACCACCATCTAAAATAAGGAATTATAATTTTGGAGTTAGGTAAATGAAAAAATTCAAATGATTAGCCAACTTACTACTGATGAATTTATGTTTACTCCTAGAGTCAATCAAAATAATCATTTTATGTTTCTTGAGGAAACCCACCACCTTAAGAGTTTGAGGAGTACTAATACCTGAAAGTGCATGATAGGAAATAGTAGGTTGAGAATATTTAGATTCATCCTTGATTTCTTCTAGACGTACTCATGAAGCCTCATCATCTTCTTTATCTTCATTGGTGCCTTCAATGTAAAACTAATTTTTAACACATCTATGTACTTTTCTCCATTTTCTATCTTAACCAAAACATATCCCTTTTACATTCTTCTCTTCAATTTTCTAAGGGATCAATATTATAGGATAGGAAATGATAGGGCTAGAAAATTACATTCGTAAACATTATCAAAAGATCATCATTTAACTAAATATTTTTCCTGTACCGTGCATGACATTAGTATGGATTTAGATACTAAGCTGGGAATAAACATGTGAACTTCCATTTGGATGTTATCCTTGAGTCCACCTAAGAATAAGTCAATAAATTTTGCCTTAGTGATATCATCCACATGTAAGGAGAGATTATAAAATTTATGAAAATAGTCATTCACATCCCTTATTTGACATTAATCTATACACAACTATTGCACAACCAAACATGCTTCTCATTTAATATACTAAATATATCTCACACCTTTCATGTAAGTATGCACACTCCTTTATCGTAAGTTTTTTGAAAAAAATTACATGCTACTCCCATACCTGATCATAAAGTTACATTCAATGTTCACATCAAATCACAAACTTCACACTCTACACTACAAAACCTCATGTACTTCATGAGAATTTGATAATAGACTCATCAGCTCTATTAGGTCTCACATTAACACAAGCATGTGTCAACTTTCCTTGATTGCATGATTTAAAATGTGGCCTAATTATCCATTATCTACCAACATAGGATTATGAGATTGTAAATCATTAAAGATAACATGGACATTAATTATTTATATCATTTCCAACTAACACATATGATAGGATATCAATGGGCCTATCAACATCCTCTTTTGTAATTGTATAATAGTCAATAGTAATATTATATTATGCATGTTAAATATGTAACATATGTATCTAGCATAAAAATTAACAACATAACCATATCAATGCCATATAAATATTCATAATAGAGTTAGCTTGCTCCATGCATCTACTCTATATATACACACTATAAAAATTATACCCTATATTCACTATTATTTGATCTATGAATGAAAGTTGTATTTCCTATAAATAATAATTTCACTCCATTGAATATGTGTTTTATTATTCCATATAAATATTCAATTTTCACAACCATACTCATTTGTCCCTTGCACACTTTATCTTGGGCCCCATGGCACAAATTGTTGGTATCAGAGCTATAATCTATCCCTTTATATGCTTATAACCAAATGAGCATAATGAGAGAGAGAAGGTTTAATAGTTGGTTCTATTTCAAAGAATCTAAAGGAATTTCATAGTAAAATCAAGATGAATGATGCCTAAAACCAACCTGAGGTATCCCCCAAAGTTTTAAGGCTCATCACTGATGCACTAGCATTACATTGCATCAAAAAATTTGGTCTGCTCCATAAATTGATGATACAACTCAACCCAAAACCTTCCCATTCATCTCATAACTATGCTTTAAAATGGTTTGAATAATAAACACACTTCAAAATACAATTCAATATTTACATCCCTTTATTTGAAGGCAATATCGACACCAAAGTAGTGGATGCCTAGATTTTAAAACCTGAGGCATACTTTTCAATCAACTACTTAACCTATGTTGAGAAGATCACCTTCATATTATTTAAGATGTCCATTTTGATTTTTCACTAGTGGTATACCTTCAATGTATAACATGAGTAAGAATGCATTCCAATAGAATCATGGAAGACTTATGTTGTTGAATTTAAGGAGGAATAATACCCTCTATGACACTTTGAAGATGAATGCATCAAGTTTCAAAAATTATGATAGCACAAGGATCAGTTAGTGGAAGTTTATACCAACTTATTCCATGACCATTTTTATTGATTTCAAGATAAATTCATTGAACATCAAAGGGTGATGAAGTAAAATAGTGAAATCTAACTTTATATCCATGAAAATTTGGATTTTTTGACTTTAGACACTTTTAGATAAGCATATTTCAATACCACCAAGATCAAACCAAAGGCAATGATGAAGCAATGAACCACCTCTTCATTGAATCTATTTTTTAAGACCAAACCCTTGCATAACTCTACATTGTATCCCTTGGATTAAAAGTACTACCATTCTTATAAAAGTGAGTAACCTCACAAGACTAAATAACACTCAAAGGATCCTACACATTCTACTTTAGGTAAAGGAAATAAATCAAGTGATATGTGGTGCCATCACCATCATTCATCCATCCATGATGACTGTAAATTATATGTGTAGTAGTCCTTACTAACACAATTTCCATAATAACCCATACCGATGGATAACATTGACCTCAAATGCTTCTTATCTATGTACCATCAACACTATGATCAACATCTCTAAAGAGTGCAAATATCTCTTACACAATAAGTTTTAAGTGAAGGGCTAGCCTCTCCATGTAATCATTGATAGTGGTAGTCAAAATAACATCATTACATAATAAATAGATAAACACCTTGGTCTTACCACTAATCCACACCCTAAGCCATTTTCTTAAGGGTGGCTATAGTAGGGGAAATTTATATAGGTTTGATGGTTGTGCACTTTTTCATATAAATTCAAGCTTATGGAAGATAACATCACTTAGGACATCGCACCTCTAGAGGTTTAAGACATCTTTTTGTGAAAACCATAGCTATACAGTTATGAATCTATATATCAAGCCAAAACACAATGTTGGATTATCCATGTGCAAGTTCATTTTTACCACCTATTTAAGTTAGTGACCATAACTAAAGTCACCTTTTTATCTACCAAGAAATGTCACAAAATTATCTCACATGCATATAAGTTCATGTTGTTCATCATTTTCCTTGACCAACCTACACATCAGATGAAAAAAAACACTCTATAATGCACAATTCTCACACAACATCATGGTAGAAACAATTCAATAATTTATTGAAATAATGTAGTGAAGTATTAATAGATCCTAAAGGAATTTTAACATATTACATGTAAAACATTGCATAAATTTGGTCCCTACATCTCCTCTTTTTAATATCCTCTTTTATTATAGATAAATTTTTAAGAATGACAAATCTAGTGACAAATACAAGAGCTCCTCATTTAGGGCAAGATGAGTCCTAGATATTTGACATGTGGGAGTCTGATAGTCCTTACACCCAATAAATATGGGTCCTACTGACTCTATATATTATCATGCACTCAATAATATAATAGTGAAGAATTGATATCGATTGATACACATTAATGATCTTCTAGACTAGATGTGAGGTGATCAATACTTCATAAAGATCAACTTAAAGTTAGGTTTCCATCAAGTCTTAGTCCATCTCAAAGACATTTGGAAGACAACATTTAAGACATATAAATTATTATATGATCAATCTTAGATATTTTATTTTTGGAACTCTGATATTCATTACACTCAAGAAAGACAGGTCTTGGTGACTCTACATAGACTATCACGTACTCAAAAAGATAAGAATGAAGAATCAGTATCAACTGATACACATTGATGATATTCTATAATAACTATAAGGTGATCAATACTCCACCAAGATTTAATTGATGTTAGGTTACCAATAGGTCCTTGACTATATCAAATACATTTAGAAGATACCTTTCAATACATGAGAAGGATTATATGAATGGTTGGTCATGACTTTTAACCTAACCAATGCATCAACCAAATTCATACACTTGATGGATGATATACTCAGGCCTTTTCTTAAATCCATCATCATCTACTTATATGAAATTATCATCTTTATAAATACTTTAGAGGATCACCTAGAACACATCTCACATATCTTCAACACCTTACATCAACACAAGTTAAAATCTAACTTAGAAAAGTATACAATCGATGTTATGTAAATCCAATACCTAGGCTACATCATTGATTGCATAGGTATCTATGTATATCTAGAGAAGATCAAAGTGATCCAAGACTAGCCTACTTTGTATAATCTCATAGAAATAAGGATTTTTCTTGGAATTGATAACTTATACCATAGGTTCATCTGTAGTTTCTAACATATATATTGGGATCTCAACTAGATAACACATGAAAAAACTCGGTTTGATTGGACTCATGTAAAATAATTCACTTTTGAGGTACTTAAAAACCACCTCTATGCAACACCTATTACTACAATGTCTAACATTACACATTCCTTTAAAATTCACATTAATGCATTTGTATACACACCTAGTGTGGTGTTCATGTAGCATGGACATCTAATTTTATGCAACTTAGAGATGTTAAAAAACATGATGAAAATGTACTACATCTATGAGAAATAACTATATGATATTTTTCAATCAATAAATTAATGGTGACACTACATTATGAGAAAGGAGATAATTATTCATTCAGAATATAAGACACTTCAATTCTTATATATGTAGAACAAGCTAGAGAATGAAATACACATGAAATGGATGAATTTATTATAGTATTTCCATATCATGATCAATAAAAAGAAAGGGAAGGAAAATAAGATAGCATATTACATTCTCTATTAGTTCATACTCTCATCTTAGTGTTGGACATATGCACCCATAACTCTATAGACAAGGTAACCCTTTATTTAGCTAACTAGGATTTCATAGTAATTTTCACCATCTTAGCATAAGTTAAATAAGTTTAGAAGTTACACTTGTAATACCAACTTCTCTACAATCTCATATATCAATATGTTCTTAATGGCACACCTCACCAATGACTCATCTATGAGGTGTACTATACAAGACCTTTAGACACTTTGACATGGCAATGACTCTTTTCACATTATAGTCACACTTCTACTAGATGCACATGTGTATATACATGTAATTCCTCATTAATTCTTACATTTATGATTACATCAACAAACCCATGATTATGAATATAGGACTTTACACACCTATATTATTTCTATATAGACCATGGTAATTTAGCAGTAGGGGTTTCATGATTGTGTTGCTTATGATGAGATGCCAACTTAGTGTTGTGTTCATTATACTAGATATGTTTTATAAGATGGATATCATGGTATCCTATAGTAAATACATCTATGTATATTTATTCAACCATGTTTGGGTTCATTTTGGGCTTCCAACATCTAACATCTCTGATCAATATCCATTCTTTATAAGTCATGTTTGGTAAACATTATGGAACTTAATGGGTACTTAGCTAGATCAGTTACCATATTTTCCTCCATAGATATATGGTAAAAATGAAATGGTTAATCATACACTTTATCATATTATACAAATGTAAAATAACATACATGATCACACTTGGGATGACAATCTCTTGTACATTCAACATGCCTATAATAGTCCACAACTGTATAGGTCATAGTCCATTCTAGACATGTCTTGGGTTTCAAACTTCAAAACCTCTAGACATTTCCAACCATACACTATCCATCACTAATTCACACACATAAGAATGTGAATCAGGCAAAACCAATAAGTTTATGTGACACATCCAATCTATGCATCAATAGGTTCAACATATACTATCTCACACACAAGAAAAGTACAAGGAGTACAATGATGGACATTGTACATGTCATGAATTTTGAGTTAGCAATAAATTTTAGTTACACTTTCATAAGGAATGCTTCATAGGTCCACACTAAAACATCAAACCTCTATGATATGGTCATCATACCATTCTATGTGTAGTTGGTGAGAATACCTTTATTTTTTATCTACCATAGTACTTGGACATGCACCTAGTATTTAGTGTGGAACTTCTCAATCCTTACACTCCACAAATTATTGAATTAAAAGTGACAAAACATCATTTTTATTTAGACCTTGAACACTTGTGCCCAAAAAAAAAAGGAAAATATCATCTAAGTGATATAAATGCACACCTATCATGACAAATCAAATTTTTTTAAGGGTCAAGGTTGGCTAATACATTGATAAATCTAAGTGGCACACTACTCAAAAAATTTAAATGTAGTTTCTTCAACTACACATTGATGCAATTGATACCATTTCTATTCAAGAAAGGTGAATGAGTCATATACAACTATTGCATAGCCGAACACACTCCTCGTTTA
The DNA here is from genome assembly GCA_037957365.1 of Torreya grandis. Lineage (NCBI taxonomy): Eukaryota > Viridiplantae > Streptophyta > Pinopsida > Cupressales > Taxaceae > Torreya > Torreya grandis. The sequence goes on along the minus strand of JARHVA010008281.1, from coordinate 433,323 downwards.
TTTTAATGTGTAGAGATTTCACCTCTTATGCAAGCATACATGCTCATTTTCCCTAATTTTGATAATAACCTTATGAAAAATTCACATTACTACTCATATAATTTCATGTAACATTCACCTAAGAGCATAGACTATGCACTTTTCACTTCAAAACCTTGTGCACTTCATGAGCATCTACTTACAAACTCTTTGAATCCTTTGGCTCCCACCTTAGTAAAACCATGTGTCAGCCTAACCTAACCACATGATTCAAAATGTGTCCCAATTATTTTTTTTCCATAAATTAATGATCATAATATTAGTAATTATTGAAGGTAGCCTAGAAATTAACTATTTAGACTATTTCCAACTACCACAGTTGACAGGAGATCAGCATGCCTATCAACATCCTCATTGATAAGTATAAAATAGTCAATATATATTTTGTATTATGTATATTAAATATATAACATACACATCTGTCATAAAATTTGATGACAAATCTAGATCAATTCCATATACATAGTTATAACATATTTAGGTTACTCTGTGCATCTACTCTATATACATGTACTATAAACATTATACCCTATATTCCCTATTCTTTGATTTATGAATAAAAGTTACATTTAATACAAATAATAATTCTAATCCACTAAATGTGTCTTGTTTTTTCCATATAAATACTCTCTATTCTTCACTTTTAAAAACCACACTTAGTTTTCTCACACACACTCAATTGTAGGATCCATGGTGTGGATCAGATGTAGTTTAGCTAGCTGACTGAAGTAGTTTTTTGAGACATTATTGTGATCGTGTATCTTTAACTCCTCAAAAAATATAGACAAGGTAACTTGAAGGCCCTTATTTTTATTTTGAGCACACAACCATCTTTACAAAATGAATTGATCAAGTTCTAGATACAAAGAGTCCATAGACACATTTTTCACACATGGAGTATGATGTAGATAAAAACAAATTATATTTGATTGATCTAAGTGAGTGGGTCCTTAATATGAAACCTATGCAAGTCCACTTTTGGAAAAAAACTATTTTGAACCAAGGGGAGATGAACTAGAGTGGTGTAGGATTATTTTGTAAAGGATGAGTTGTAATATTTGATGATTACATAGCTATAAGTGTCAACTGATACTTCAAAATATTCATATCCCCTCTTACCCTAATGATGTCACTTTTGATTGCATCAATATCATATTTATGCATAATGTTTTATATATTCGATTGATGTTGGTGAAATACATTAGAAAAAAATGGATCAAAAGTTTTAGACTCCATGTCACCCTTATGAGGAACTTTTGGAGTTTCTTTCCCTTTCTCACATCTCCAAGTGTTAGGAAAAACCATGCACAAACCCCAAGATGGAAGGTTTCATCCATAAAAATGTAACACTAGATTATACCATTGTGATCATATTGTTGAGATGAATCCAATGATTGATAATGTGTATTGAAAAATTATACCATTATGGTCATCTCATTGAGATGAATCCAATGATTGCTAATTTATATAAGGGTGAAATTTTTTCCAAACTTTTTAAATATTTTTTTTAAAAAATTACTTCAAAAAATACAACACTCATGGAAAAATTAACTTCTTCCTTGATCGTAACTTATGTTTTTTTATCCTTCCACTCATAGGAGATATAAAACACCATATTAAAAAAAAATAATGCCACAAAAACTTACCCAAATCAAAACTCTAATACCACTTTTAATAAATTACTTATTATGTTCATAATAATGGAATAATATATTGAAGAATTAAGAGAAGAATAATTAGATCCATAATAATAATTAATAAAAGAGTATAATACTTTATTATAATGTTTGAGCCAATTCAATGGAGAAACCTCCCCAATAATGAAATAAGAGCAGAATTTTAAATATAATGATCAAATACTAACCACTGCCTCATAAATACACTCTATTTATCCATGATTATTCCATAAGCCAACCTTCCAAAGAACACAGATAAATGAGACAAGATAATATAAGAGGTATGTATGCCATAATTTAGCCATACATATCCATATACATGCCATAGGTTAAGGTTTTAACATACTTATAAGGAAAATAACTATGCTACAAAACCTTCTACCTCTTTTTAATAATATTTTTTATTTGATGAAAAAGAAAAATATATGGATACTTTTCTGACAATCCGTTTAGTTTAAATGGCCTACCTTCATCATCAAGGCACATGAAAAAATATTGAAAATTAATCTCTATGGAACCTAAGGTTAGCATCCATTGGAATAAAAAAGTGATTTTTGTCCCACCCATGGGAACAACTAACATACAAGAGTCTAGATAATAGTCTCCTATAATTTTTTTGATACTATGGCATTTCATTGAAAAATTGATTGTGCCACAATCTATAATAATGACATGAAACTTTGGAGATAGGTAAGTAGAATAGTTCAAGCATGTTTCTAACTTATTATTGATGAAGTTATGTATACTCCAAGAGTCAATCAACATAGTTACCTTTTGTTTCTTGAGGAAACCCATGACCTTGAGGGTTCATGTAGTGATAACACTTTCAAGTGAATTATATTATATATTTGGTTAGGTATATTCTAAATCATCCTATGGCTTATCATTAGCCTCATCTACTACTTCCTCATCCTCTTCTTATTCATTCACACATTTAATGTAGAAAATTTTCTTCTCAACACATTTATGTCCTTTTTGTATTTTTTGTCATAGTTGAAAAATAATCCTTGGCACATTTCTCTTCAATTTTTTGAGAAGTCAATTTATTAAATGAAGTAATGTTTGTGATAAAATAATTCACTCTCTTCCATTAGTTAATTACCATACCTTAACCAAATATATTTTATTTTCCCTACATATAAAGGCCATGTAATCTAATATTGAACTTAGATTAAACACATGAACACTAAGTTGGATGATATCCTTGATCCCATACATCTATCAAGGATATCATTTGAGTTAACCTCTATCATTTAATCTATGAGTATGGATAGGTTATCTAATTATTAAATATAATTATTTACAATACATATTTTTCATATCTTTGTTAATTGGTTGAAGGAGCTATTTGTTACACTTTTGTGATAGTTAATCTATAACTCCTCTGTGAACAGTAACCAAGTCACTATACAGCCCTTAGTTTTATTTTGAGATCATAATCATATATACTAAATGAAATAATTGGTTATAAATAAACAATCATTTAAATTTTCCATATGATTGATCCAAGTAATAAGATATTTACCATCATACTCATGCACTTAAAATTTTGGTAGCATGTTTTGTGAAAATAAACTTGAACTAGGATTTTCTAGTTGGAAGAAACTAAGTGTCTAGATGAGAATTATTGGATAGTGAAATTATGAATTTATAAGTCAAGTATTTCAAGATATTTACCAATTTTTTATTCATATTTGTTAATAATCTTTTTATAGTGTTCATTTCACCTTTTAGCCCATTTGGATATTCTTCTTTAACCATGCTTTGCACATCACCATGGATTTCATTAACTAACTTAGAAACTGTTGATTCAAAAGTTTTGGATTCCATTTATTAATTTATAGGTTTTTAACCTATAGATACTTACATTTATCCATGGACCCTAGAGTTTATACTATCCATGCATGAACTCTAGGGAATATGTTTTAGGAATTTAGGGTTAGGGTACATGGTTTCAGGTTTTAGGTCTAAAAAAAGTGTTCTAGAGACATACCATTATGATCATCTCACTGAGATGAATATAATGAATATTATTTTTTAAAAGAGAGTAAAAATAATTTATATAATTAAAAGTATATCAAATAATAACACACTGATAGAAAAATAAACTCCTCCTAGATCAAGAGTTTTTTTTTGATACTTTAGTTCACAAAATAATTACCATGCTAAATATAAAAAGAAATACAATGCATAAATTTCTAAAATAAAATATTTTATGCCACTTTTAATTGAATTACTTGGATAAATAACATAAATATAAATATTAGGGGTAGATCAACAACACTATATCACAATAATAAGAGTAAAATAAGCATATCCACACCAATAGTTGACAATAGAGCATAATACTTGATAAATAAGACTAATCCATTTCAAGGGGGAAAATTCCACAAATATTCAATAAGAATAAAATTTGTCTTATGTTCCTCAAGTACTAACTACTACGTCTTATAAATACTTTATTTAAGCCATGGTTAGTCCATAGGTTGACGCTACTAACAATGTGAGAACATAGAGAAATGTGACAAGATAAGGTAAAATCTTATTTAGGTGTAGAAACTAAAATATGGTGTTTGTTACTTGGAAATATCAATCTTGAACTACACTTATCATACATGATTTATGCATCTCTATACAGTTCTCACTCACCATTCCCTCATACCTGCATGCTAGTTATGATCTTGGTCCATTCTAAGATAATATTAGTCATCTATAAGAAACTTATAGTCTATTTTAAATGAGATAAATATCTTGCTCAGACATTCTATAACACCAAATTTGCATTTTTAGCTCTTGGATAGTCACATCACACTCAAAAAGTAACATCAACATTACCATCTTAAGGTCGACGATACCTCTTTTCACCTAATAACAACTATTTTTCAAAATTGAACCCTTCCTATAGGTTGACCCATTCAAGTATCATGTTGGTGGTTCATTAATGACATATTAATTTTGGATATGAAATTATTTAAATGTTACTATGATGTTTGATGATACATTTTTATTATTGAGACATTGACATTAATTTCTATTACTTATGAACATTTATTATGATATTAAATTTATGTTATTATTGGGTTTATTTAAATTTTAGTAATTTATTTGGTTTATATTATATTAAGACAATACTTATAATGTAAAATTATGATTTTAGGTGATAGTCAGGTGCCTAAGCTAGGTTTTGGCCTAAAACATTTCACCAAATAGTCAATTCAACTACATATAATTAAATAAATACTAAATTAAAAGAGTGAGACCTAATAATTCTACCCTATGTTTTTTTCCCCATATTATGCTATAAAATTATATTACTATGCATGATGTTTCAATTCATTAATTAGAGGCCATAGTTGACATGTATCCAATTGTGCCTTGTAGTCTTTGTTATTTTTTCACCTATAGATGCATTGATGAGTGACTATCTTAATCAAGTTGAAATTTTCATAAGTACATAATGTTGGAGCAATGCATATATTTGATTTATTTAACATAGAAACCTTGGAAGGTCTTGGGACTTAATCCATGGTATGTATGTGTGTGTGTGTGTGTGTGTGTGTGTATATATATATATATATATATATATATATATATATATATATATATATATATATATATATATAGAGAGAGAGAGAGAGAGAGAGAGAGAGAGAGAGAGAGAGAGAGAGAGAGAGGATATTTTAATGATTTTAAAAGGGTCATGAGGATCATGAGGATATTAAAAAGATAATGATATGTTTTTGTTGACATTTGACTTGGGTCAAATGACCTAATCATTTTATTAAGATTTACATGGAGAATTTTTTAAACTCTCAATTAGGAGATTTATTAGTTGAATAAAGTGGAAGTGTAGAAGAATGGGTGGAAAGATGAGGATTTTTTATTTTTACCATGGAGAATGCCGATCTCTCTGATTATTCACTTGAGTTATTTTTTTGTGAAGTAATAGTGAGAGTAAGGGAAGAAGGGTTAAAAACCTGTTTTGGTGGAATATGTGGTGTGGTACTTGGAGTTAAAGTTTGCATTCAAATAAGAGACAAGGAGGAAATGGGAAAGAGAAAACAAAAGAAACAATATATATTCTTAAAATTCAAACAAGTTTATATTTAAAATCCTTACATAATATAATTACTATTAAAATGAAATAACCTAACTAGTTCACACTATTGCTTTTTGACAATTTCATGAAAAGAGTTTTATTTAAAAACTTATTCTAAATCTCAAAAGTCTTGAGATTGTGATTAATGACTTTTTAAAAATGATTATTTCCACTTTAAACTCATAAAGGAGTAAGAATTATTATTAAATTTTTATAAATAACTTTAGAACACTAAGGATCCCAATACTTAAGAATAGAGTTAAGGTAATCCTTACCAATTTTCCAAGGTGGGTATATAGAATAGAAAGAAACATAATTTAGATCTTTATTACTTATTAGGACAAGAGTTATATCATAATAAAAAGTATTACATAAGCTCCATTGAACATTAGAAAGGTAAATGATAAAATGCTTCACTTAACCAAAAGAAGGTAACGATTTAAGAACTTACTATTTATTGATTGACACTCCACAAATTTGTAAAGAATAATATAATTGTAGGATTTACTTGACCTTATACTATAATTCATAATTTATTACATGAAAAAATGATTAAAAATACAAAAGTGATTCAAAATCCACTACTTAATCACAACTTGAAAAAGATGGGTTCCAGTTACCATGTTATTCCAAATGGATAAAATATAAATTTCATATTTTAGATGTACCAAGACATTCAGAGACATTATAAGCCATGATAATGGTAGATAATAGCTCAACCAATATGAGGACCCAAGGTTAAGGTATTCACCTAACCATTCCTTTGTCAATAAAGTTTAATTTTTTTATTTCCTCTAAGGTTTCAAATATGTTTTTGATAGTGAAAAGATAGTTTAAACCCAATTTGAATATATTACCCATTTATAATATGAAAGTAAGGTTATTGAATTAGAATCACATCCTTTTTGGATTGGTTATCTAAACCAACTTTAATAAGTTTCTAAATCATCCTTTTTAGAAAGAATATTAATTTGAAAAACCTTAATAATTAAGCATAATGAGGTATAGTAAAACATCAAGGCTTACAAGTTCCTATCCAATATAGGAAACCTTTCTAACATAAGCTTATATGATGAACTTATAATCTAGGATAATTTTTCCTTAATGATTTTTAAGTAACTATGACTCATTATGGAAAATTAGTAGTTATTAACATCAAAAACTTATTTTTAAAACATAAATTTTAGCCATAACATAACAAGTATGGAATGAATAACTCAATAATAATCCATCTTACTTTAAAGATTAAATGAAAAAACATAATTTTAGATCAAAAAAGAATCATACCAACCAATAATGAATCCTCTTATCATGACTAGAATATTTTTTTAATAGTTCAAGAAGCCATAAATGTTTACATGCATGAATATACTCTTAATTTATTTGGAAATCATAGATATACTAAATATCACAACCATGCTCAATAAAAAGAAAAATAAGAATATCGAAACAAGACTATTGGCAAAAATACATTTTAATAATTATAAAATTTATTCCTTTTTTCATTTTAACATCTATGTGTTACAATATCTCCATGAAGAAAAAATACATTTTCAACATATTATTTCAAATCTAAATACTCATCCAGTCAAATTTGAATGGACTAGAAAATAATTGAAATGTCATAAAGTAGATACAAATTATTTAAGAGATATATAACACTTAACATTTAGTTAGGGAATATATCTATTACACTATCGATTGGAATAAAAATAATAATGAGATTTTCTACTGAAGTGTGAACACAAATGAGATCCAAACAAAAGACCAACTTTATAAAATTATCACCTAATGGTTAATTAGGACAAGTATTTTATTGAAACAAAACATTTTAATACCCATGTCATTAAAATAATGATAAGTAATATTCATATTAAAATACTAATTTAAACAATGACATGAAACTATGTTATCTAAAATGTTGGGTAACAAAATTGATTCTACTTTATAGGTATAGGGTAGAGCTATTACTAGTATACTAATATTTAAATCCATCTTTATAATGAATTGTAATTACAAAAACAACTAAATATTTAATATGGTATAACTATTAATAATTCACATACAAGTTCAATTTCAACTCATATAGATGTTATGTGCATCCCTATTATTTTTGTACCATAAAGTGCCACCTTACTTGACATTAATTTCATACCACATTCATTTCTATTTTTAATATAATGTGCATTCATTTTACTTTCACTTGGATTCATAGATTTATCAATATTAATCTTCCTATTTTTATTTTCTTATAATCCAATGCCAATGTAACACAAACATAAATTATAACCAATATCTATCATAGATCTAACAAAAATGAATTAATGATCATCAATATATTTTTATCTACATAGTATACTTAAATAGTAAGAATTAAATTATATCCATTCGAAGGAACCATATTAGATAACATGAACACTATACTATGTATTAAGCACAATTTAATGTTGAATTTCTACCAATTTCCATACATGGATAAAATTATAGATTAAATAAACCAACAATAAGTTTAATAGTAAAAATACATTAATAAATACACTAGTCAACCTATATCCAAAAATTTACACAATACAAAGAACTAACATTCATAAGGGAATATACAAAGTTTTGAGGGTCCCTTATCATTTCCTAGAACTCATAGGCACCCTCTTACTTAAATTCTAAATGGAAATTTTTAATCTTAACACCTATACAAAATAAATTTTGATAGTAATCAATACAAAATGATAATGATAACCCACAACAAAGAGAAAGAACATAATTTGTTTCAACCAACCACAAAAAAGAGGCAATTGCCCTTAAAATCCAAGGGGCATGCATTCACCTAATGATTAAACAAGTTTTTAAACAAGATTAAAGGTATAATTCAATATTCAATGAAATAAATAATAAATCTCAACCAACAATTTTAGAATTATGTTACTTGGATAACCTCCCAAGTATCTTATTTAGTTTAGGGAACTTTTACAATAGTTAAAATACACTTTTTATAGTAAAATCAAACCACTATAACAAATTTTAACACAATATTCCATTGTATCATACATCCAAGGGATGGATTCAATAAGGAACACGGTACATAATGGTTAGAATATTATTTATAGCCAATAAAAAAACACCAGAAAATAATTAGAACTCAGTTCATTACTCTTAAGAATTATTGCCTTCAAATTTTAACAAAATTAAATGAAATAATGGCACAAATAAAGTAAATGGATATATAAAGACAATAATACACTTCTAGATATTTTACAATATAAACCCATAACCTATAGGTAGTTGCACATAACTTAAGAATAATCATGATCAAAACATTATCATCAGGGCTTGAAACACACATCCCAACATAAAAATCAATCATGTATTAATTTGAAAGGGTCATTAATACATACTATGCCCAAAACCATCATGACTAATTTTAATTTAAACTTAATTTGCATCAAGAAGCAACAAAGGGGGTCCAAAAGAAAACAAACAAAAACACAACTATACACATCATGCCCAACATGGTAAAAATAAAACCATCATGCCATTAAGGAAAACAGGTTGACTATAACCAAATAACCTAGCATTAAATCTACAATTTTTATTTTATAAGAATCTTTTCATCATCCATTTTATGATTTCATCCATAAAATTACCATTACACTACCCCTTTTTTGGAGAACTAACAATATGAAGAATTCATCTATGAAAATGTTTTAATACAATAAAATCTTTTAATATAAGACATAATTCTCATCAAGAAACCTCCAAAAACTATTAATAGGAAAATTTGCCAATTATATATAGAATAAATTAAAGCCTTAATGATGTAAAAATAATTTATTTGCTAAAAACCCATAAATCCCTATCAAAAATAGCCAAAAAAAATTAATCAAAGATAACAGATGATATATACTATCATTACCTCAATAAAAATTATTATATTAATTTATAATAAAAAAGACCAATTATTTGACATAACCCATCAAGGGAATAATAGTAAATATTAGGAATTCAATAATGTCACAAAAAGGGAAATCACTTCAACCAATTTGCACAGTCAAACAGATAACCTTTTCAACATTTATATTTACTAGATCAGGCAAAACAATAATTTAATTTGTTCCATCATAACCTAAAATATGTAGGATTATACTTGTATAATAACAATATCTTGACCTATATTAGGGCATAGGCTCAAATATGTGTGTTTATGCTAGTATGACTATGCATATATCCTAATAATCAACTAAAATAATTACCCTATTAATGTAAAAATTAGTATGCATAAATATTTTAACTAGAGGATGGTAACTTGCCTATTATGGTGCCTTACCTTGCCTTTTGGGTCACATCTTCCTAGCCTATATAAAATTTCTAAAACCTTTTTAAACATGGGATGGACTTCCATTAATAACTACCAATGTATCAAAAGCAACATGCCTTGTTGTATAAAAAAGGCTTAGCATGCTAAACATAGACAAAATACAAAAAAAAAAACCATCTTATTTATGGGTGTAATATCTCTCCCCAAATAAACATGAGTTCCATTCTTCCACCTCTGCCCCTAGTGGTGAAATAGTGTCTCTTGTAGCCATGTAAAAACCCTAATGGTGTTTGAAGTAAGTAAGGGTCTATTTCATCAAACAATGAAATGATATTTATAATAGCAATCATACCTTATAGAATTTTATTTAATCATTTTTGTTTTGACCTAATAAAAGTAAACCTTTATGATTCCCAATTTAATTGGTGTACCTAGATTTTGTAAGACCTTTTTAGGGTCCAAAAGGAGCTCATAAAATTTTGACCAAGTTATCTATTATCAACACCTTTTAAGTGATAAGACAATAATTGTTTGAATAATGAATTGAAAATAGATATATTATAGTTTGAGTCCTTTAGGCCCTCTTGCCAAGATGCTAAACACTTTTAATAATAAACAAATCATGATAGGAAATCATAATTGGTGTAGAACATGATTTATTTTGAAGAACAATACTTTATCAACTATAAATGTAATTTAAAGCCACCCATATAGGCTCACTTTATAGGGAATTTATCAATTATAAGAGATTAAAATTGGGTAATGTAAGAAAAAATTATGTGGAAACCCTATAAGGGTGAGTGGGTTATAATAATAACATCCTTCTTTCATGGAACTCCCATGCAATTCCAAATAAATTAATTTTCCACTATAGTTGACATAATTTATTTATGTTTTATTTAAATGGAAATACAATGGAATGTTGAGGAAACCCACTTGGGTAGGGATATTTTAAAACCATTTCACCCCTAGATAGTTTAAAGATGAGTTTTATGTTAAAATATAATTTGGTTACTTTCAAATCTAATATGAAAAGGTACTTTTTGGTTTATTATTTTGAGGTTTTATTTATATGTTGTTGTAATTATTATGAGGAAAGCTTGTCATGATTAAATGAATCTCATTATTTAAATCCCTATAGTTCATTTATATTTTTGTTTTTGTGCTATTGATTGGTGTCCTAATCCAACCCAAATTTATGGTTTGGTTGGGTCAGACTACCATCATATGAATGGGCTCAGGTTACACATTCTTTGGTTATATTCTCATGGTTTTAAGATTGATTTTTTCTTGCTTGTATTTTCATGATATTGGAGATGGATCCTCAATTGGGCCAATGATTACTGAGGCATTTTTATTCTTTCAATTGTTTTTTATTTCATCCTATTCCTTGATGGAAGTTACATTGTATTTCATATAAATGGTAGTCATAATGGTTTTTAAGTTATCAATCATGTAATAACTTTGTATTGAATAGATGTACCCTCTTGTTATATGGTTATTATATATTATTGTACCTTATGGTTTTAGGGTAGAAAATGTGAAGGAACTTAACGGATTTTATCTTTTCATGTGAACTAATAAGTTATTGTTATGATAATTGCTTGGTTGGCTGTTTGGAAATTTTACTTGTAATTATGGAAATATCCTTTTAGATATAAATGTTATTAAATAAATGTGTTTAGTGTTTTTATGAGACTTAAACCATTTAGAATAATGTCACTATACAGTGGTATATTATTAAAAATGTAGTATCTGGTCATGTTATGGAAATTAATTCTTCATAAAAACATAAACCTTGCTATTGAAGCTAAGGGTGTGTGGTAATATACTAGTTATTGCACTTTATGTTGGCAGATTTTATAAATGAATGAATTTAGAAAACATTATTTTCTATATGATAAAAGACTAGGACCATGTTTTATATTTGATTAAGGAAGCTATTTATGCATTAAGGGTAATTTGATTAATGTGAAAACTCATTTGTGAACTTTTTGAATATAATAATTGGGTTTGTGTTTATTGAATGTTTATTTGATCTTGAATATTTTCTTAGAAATGTTAAATACTATGTAGTCTATGTATAATGAACATTATGGAAATAATGTTTCACCCATTTTTAATTTATGTCCAGTATGAGTATATGCATGCCACTTTATTGGCATGAAAAGATAAATTGAATATTTATTATTAATGTTTTTAAGAACTTTAAATGGCTTAGACTATTATCATAATAAAGAAAACTTGTTTACAAAATATAAATTGGTAGATAGGAGGTATGTGACTTATTCTAAAAATTTATTGTTTGGTATAAAAGAATGTTGAGAAATAATATTATTCTAGGGCCATCACTTGTTGGTTAACATTTCTTTTTATAAGTATTGTGGTGGATATGGAAAATTTCATATTTTTGTATTATCTAGGAAATAATATATTGATTCTTTAACCAATATGCTAATAAACTATAAAAGCAATGTGGGTTTCCATTTTCAATACATTACTAAGTTTCATCTTACTACAAAATTACTATCATAAAGTTGACCTAAAAAAGGTTGTTAAATGTGGCATATTATCAATTAGAATAATGAGGGGAGGTTGAGAAAAATTCTTTAATTCCAAATTTGTGTGTTATCTTAGGTTACATCATTGTTGTGTTGTCTTGACATAGATATTGATTCCTAGTATAGTCTTGAAGCTTTGATTAGATACTATTTAATGACATGGAAAAGAGTATTAAATTTTAATTAAATTTAATGTTATTTATTATCCTATTATTATGTGTCTTACTATATATACTTAAGCACAATGAAGTATTAATGTTTTATTGTTACTACATAACTTTATGGTGAAGGCATTATTTTGGTATAAAGATTGAATTGACTTTTTATGATACATTATATGGTAAATAATGGAATTAATAATAATTAATGATTGTCTTAGTGTCTTTATATGTTAAAAATAGGGGTACCTTGTAGATTGACCTTAAAAAATCTATGTGCTTGATAAATCAGTGAGAATTATACAAGGTGGAAATATGTCTATGTGAATTAATTACATTGGTAATTTGTATGTATTTTATATTTTTAGGAAATTAGGTGTTTAATTCCTAAATAATAAATGGGTCTGAGCAATGTAAATCAGTGAATAATTTTCTTTAATTAACCTACTAATTTGTGTAAATAGATAGTAGTTTTGAATTTTCTAAATATAGAAGGAAGTGAGAGAAAATAAAACTTAGATTATTTTGGTTGATTCAGACAGAGACATGGCCTAATACTAGAGGAGAAATATTGAAAAATAGGTTGGAATAGGTTCCTAATTTTTTTTCTTGGTTGGATAGGAGCATAGAAAGTGGACACCCTACTATTCAGCATTATAGTCCTATTTTGATGCTATTGTCTTGAGGCTAAAAGATTTTTCGGTTCTATTTGGAAGGCTTGTGTTACCTTATCTATGAATTTTTGAGGCCTAAAAGCTTATAAAGCTTGTTGTGTGTCTAATTTATTCTTTAAAACCATTAGGAGCTCTTTGTGTTTGAAATTGAATAGAAACTTGGGAAAAAGAGAGAAAGGGCTATTGTGTAAAGGATATGCTAGATGCACTTCACACCTTTTGTGTGGGAATGATGTCTACTTAATAATACTCTAAAGAGGGATCAAGCTAATGTAGTTCTCCCATTGAAGTGCATGGTGTAATTATGTGTGATGTATGCAACTAGATAAAAAATTGGATGTAATTTAGATGACTAGGGACTAGTATGAGTTCATGAATAGGCTTTAAATACTCTTTGAAGGTTGTATGCAGAGAATAGGGAAGAGTGCTTGAGTGTACTTTCTTGTATTCTTGATTATTTCATGTAAATGAATGACAACCCTTATAAATGGAATTTGAATGGAATTTTATAAGGGATTAAATGATTGTGGATTAAATGAATTCACATTAGCCTAATAAGGAAAATGATAAGGATCTAGAAGAATCTGACCATTAGAAGCCAAAATGCACTTAGACAATAACACTAGAAATAAGACACCCTAGGTTCTAGTGCTCCTATCCAATTTGGGTGATATTGTCCTAAGGGAATGTGACTTAAGGGGATATATTTGGGCCTAAAAGGGCTACGTGGGTCTAAAAGAGCTAAGTCTAAAAGGCTAAAAATGATTGGGAATTAGTGAAAGAATAGCCTAGAAGGATTTTGTGATCAAGAAGGAAGACCTATGGATTAGGTGTCATTAGCCATGCTTAAGTCATCTAATTTTTCATTTTAAATGAATAAATTCACCCCCATCCCTTTATTATAGTGATTGAAAAAAATTAAATACTAGGATAAAGAAAATAAAATAAAGCATATCTAAACTTACTTGTAATGGAGAAGCTCATAAAGTTGTGTGATGTTGGATGTGCATAGAGAGAGCATGCTATTAAGTGTGAATATACAAATGAAAACATAAATTAGATAAATTATTAATAGATACACTATATATAAAATAATAACATAAAAATTTTGGTAATAGGAAGATAAAGGAATGATTACACCTCACTAGGTATGCAAACTAATACAAAACTTATTATGATGTTAGATCGTGTTGAGTATGTGTTGAATAAAGAATAATATCATGAAAATAGATGAGTAGTAAATTACCTAGAAGGTGTCTCAATAATGTAAAGGATATAATTTTTTATCTATCGTCACCAACTAAGTGGAGTTAACAAATCATGCATGTGTTAACTGATGTCTAGACTCAATGTCTAATCCCTCTGAATAGGTGGCTCAAGAATACAAAGGTTGGCCCTTTGGCTCCATCATTGCCCCATGAAGTGAATCTATGTAGTGATATTAGTATATAATATATGTAATATTAAATGGTTCATGGATCCCATAGATGTGCTAGAAATCTGACAATGTGGCATGGATATCCTAACTGTATGCTAGAAACTAGGCCACTCTTAGACATTTCAAAAGATGGAAGTTAGGCTTGTACGAAAGCCACACCAAAAATAATGTAATAGGATTATATAATATTTAACTTGGGTACTCATAAATTTTAAATTTTATGAAATTTCAACTCAAAAGTGATGCCATCTACCTGTAGATGAAGTAAGGCATACAACTGCTGAGAATGCTTGGAATAAACTAAACTTAAAAAAAAAAGATCAATGTGTTATGAACATTACCCCCAATCACTAATGTCTGGAACATGGATTATGATCTATAAGTTATGAAAATTTCATAATCTGAAATAAAAGTGAGAACCATCATGTTGCACATGATAAATCCTATATTTGAGAAAATTATACTAAAACTATTGAATCTAAGTGATCGAGAAGTGTTAAAATTGTCCTTGAATTGAACTTTTTTTCTATTTCTAGAAAACTTGAGTGTTTTTCTACCAATATAGGAGCACCAAAATGTATACACCCTTATGTTTGGTACTAATGTCCATTATTGGTGCTATTGTTTGGTGTGAAAACTGGTTACTAATATAGAATTATCATTATTTTTATGCTCTATTTTGACCAGTTTAACCTCTAGATTCTATACTGAGTGGTATGAATGTTGTTGTTTGGACTGTTAGGAGCTTTGGTCTCTATGAGAAAACCCATATTTTATTCCCCCTCTTTTGAGGGTAGGAATGATGAACTTTCAATGATTTCCCTTAGAAATAAAGAGTCCTACAAGTGTGTTAAGCTGTATAGATATATGATATAACATTTGATATTTGACAATATGTTTCAAGATATAGCATTGTTTATATTGTTAGATTTTTAAATCAATAGGGGTATGCCTAGATATATATAACAATGTGAAATCATGTATAAATTACTAAACAAGAAATGTTACATATTATTTGTAAACTTTTACTTCGAGGGATAGAGCATGATGTCCATCATGGCATCCAAGAAAGCAAGGGAAATACATGATATGGATCATGGCATTACACACATTAAAAATCAAAAACACAATCAAGCAACAAGTAAGAAACAATAAGCATACAAGGATGGCCAAGGGGCCATATAAATAAGGGACATGGGCACATGTCACTCAAACTAGAAAACAAGCATAGAAGGTATGTTCAAATGCCACATATACATATTAGTGAAACAAGAAAAGTTGGCACAAGGGCTACAAACACATGGAAAAATAGAAGTAAAGGACATTGGCTTGTGTCCTAAGGCACACACATGAATAAAAGTAATAGACATTTGGAAAGTTTCCTAAGTCATCAGGAGGACAAAAGCTATAATTATAAATATAATCACACAAACTATGCTAAACAAGTAGAGAAAACATGTAATAGCTAGAAAGATACAATCACATATAACTAATCAATGCAACTGTGAAACTCTGCAAAACATGTGTAGCACAAGACTAGGTATATGCTAAGAGATACATGAGTGATATATACTAGTGAAATGTTGATATAGTAATCTATGTAAGCATAAATTAATCTACATCATCATGATAACTCAAAGTGTGTAGTATGAGAATGACATAACCTAGATGGTGTAGTTAAGTAGAATATGCCCCTAATGGGTGTGTATATCGATGTGTGTCTCAAATGTAGAAGTTGGAGTGCCTCCTATATGGATAGAATGAAGTAATCAAGTAGCTAGATGTTACTGCACACACTCAAAGAAGATCAAGTGAAGCATGGTAATGTAAAAAATTGACATATAATAGCATGAAACAAAAAATGTAAGTTCTAGAATGATAGTAGTAATTTAAAGCATGGATGGTACATACAATAAAAATATTTTTGGTATTTCTGATATGTTTTGAATTTTTTGTATTATTTTTGTATTTTGATATAATCTATATATATTAAAAATTGGGAAGAAATGATACTAATCGATGAGTCTTGGATGAGACTCCCCATCATCGTGTTCTATATCAAACAACTGAATCATGCATTATCATGAGGCACAAGTTTATATATGAGATTGTGAAGCTAAAAGTTGTGTAAATTTTAAATACTCTAAAATATCTAAAGTAGAAGCTGAATATGGGGTCCCCTTGTAACTCTGAGAAGTGGATGCAACTATAGGGCTCTTAAAGACCCATTTGGAAGTAGAAGGGGCTCTTTAAATAGGTGGTCTTTGTATAGTTGTATGAGACCTCAATGTAGCTTCTCTAGGTGGTAATATTATTACTATAATTTGTCTAGAATATTAGATTTATGGGGGTGTATGAACCATCTATACTGGCAATGGATGCCAAAACTATGGATGAATCAAAAGTGGAATTGGAACTGAAACTTGAGGAAAAGCTAAAATTGATGGAATAACTAGAAACTCGTAGTTGGATCTGAAGTGGGGAGTGGTGAATCATAAGGAACTCCACCAATGATGATAACCTAACTAGTATTAATGAAATTCATGTATTTATGAATTATAGAAGATACTGCCCTGATTTTTTAAATCTATGGTTAACTAGGTAATATGTCAAAAACTCCTACGTTGGTAACTATAGTGAATGGTGTGGCCACTTATGTAGGACCAACCATGGAAGTACTATCATGCCTAATGAATTTTGAATATGCCCATTAAAACCACTAATAACTATGTTTTTCAAAGTGATATCCTGTTATGAATAACCCAAATGTTGAAGTAGTGTGAAGGTGCACATGTTAAGACTGGAACCATTGTCAATGATTACACTGCAAATAGGCTGATTTATGAATATGTGCTCTAATAAAAATTTCATTATAGCCTATATTATCTTCCACAATATCTTGATCTAAAAAAGATATCAAAGGCTTGGATAAAACTCTAAACTCATACACACCTATCATATGTCTCAAAATATGTGCCTCAATTGAAAGTTCCTGGTATATAGATGGTGGAGGATGTGTATGGTATGTATGATGAACACTTGATGTGTCCTCTTTCTCTTGTTTTGAATGTTATTGAAATGGATCTAAAAATATTTTCAAATATTTAACTTGTGTTTGCTTTGTCTTTGGAGGCTTAACTAAAGTGCCTAGATCAAGTAGATTATCATCTATCAAGTCCTGTATCTTATGCCACAAACTAGTGTATTTATTTTTGGTGTGGCTTGGTGCCCTATGAAAATTAGAAAATATATGATGATCATATCCCCATGGAAGAGGATTTGATAGAGTTGATTCTTAGATAGGAGGAAGGGTGATGATGTTACATTCCAATAACTACTCTAAAACCTTAGTTGGATAAACTGGTAGATTGGTAAATGCAGGACAAGGAGGTGATGATAAAACCACATGCTGAGGGGGCTCTGAATCCAAATTTACTATTGGATTATTTTGATTCTTATTGTCACTAATTTTGACCTTGTATGGGACTTTGATATTACTCTTGTTGGTTGTGTCTAAGATACTTGAATACATAAGTTTTCCCATTGAAATTAGCTTGATTCTCTTTGCTTGAATGTATGACATAATTTGGTGAAGGAAGAGAATATTTTGAACATAATAGATTCATGCAATGTTAGTAGAAGGCTCTATTTAAAGATGTCTTGTAGCTCTTGATTAGCCATGGGGCTAGTTTGTTTAGCCAGAATAGTCTTGTATCTAACAACATAATCCATGAAGGGCACATTTGACCTTTTTTTATGCTATGCATATGAGACCTTATCGCCAATGTTGATACTAAAATGTGTTATGAACATGTCTTCTAAAGGATTGAAGGTTATGACTAACTGATTTGATAGACTATAAAACCATTCTAAAGCATAATCCTTTAGGCTATATGGAAATAATTTGGTAAGTATCCAGTCATTGGGTACATAATCCAAACATGCTACATGAAAATATCTCAAATATGTCTCTAGATCACCCTTACCATCATATAGAGTGAGCTTGGGTTGACCAAAGCCTGGTGGTAAGGTTGTAGAAGTAATGTGATGTGCCAATGGTGTATGTAGTAGATCAAAATAATCCAATGCTTGTGTAGGTATAGAAATACCTTTCTCAAGATGTTTCACCTTGGATTAAATATATCTTATCTCTTTCACAATGGCTAACACATCAGGAGATAGGGATGTACTAGCTACAACTAGTCATATAGAGAAGGTTGGGCTGCTATAGGGGTGGTTGAGATAGTTTGCCTTGTAGTGTCATTTAAAAATGGATGCTCTATGTTTTGAGAATATTTTCCATTGGTTACTTTTTTATATTCTTCTTAGAAAATTCTAAGCATGTCATCTTGCATATCTAGATGTTTTGTTAAGAGTTCTTGAAGTTCTCTTTTAATAGTTTCATCAAAACTAGTATATTGAGCCATTGGTAAAGTAGGAAAACAATTTGAAAATTTTTAAAATGTTTTGTAATATGTTTTAATAGGTAATGTTATAGGAAGGGAAAGTAATAAATATAAGAAACACAAATTCCAAAAAATAGTGAATTAGAATTTACATAAAAAGGATACTAAGCTGCCAAACATGTAAGGTGATACCTCAAAAGCAAGTAGGTGCTAGTATATGAAACTAAATATTTTTTATAAGTACTTGTACAAAATAATATGAATTTGTAACTTTGAAATTTATTTTTTAATTTTGATATGCAACTAAAAATTTATAAAAGGATGTGAGAAGTATTAGAAAATAATTGGGAGTTTAGTTGATGCAACTAGAGTTTTGATTGATTTTTTTAAAAATTAGTATAATAATTTAAAAAAAATTAGACAAAATTTGTAGAAATTTTCTTAAATTTTTTTGGAAAAAATATAAAATATTTATAAAATTAGTAATATATTTTTCCTAGTGTTTTGAATGTGTTTGTATGAAAAAAGGACCTAGTATGTGCAAACTAGGGTTTAAACAAAATATGTGATATTTTTGCAATTAATTAGTATATTTTTTATTTTTAAATTTAGGAAAATTTAGGAAATTATGGAAAAAATCATAAATAATTATCCCTAGGGTTTCTAGGGGTTTTTTTCAAAAATTCAAAGTAAATAGATTTCACCAAATGTTTTATAGTTTTAGGAAATTAGGTATTTAATTCTTAAATAATAAATGGGTTTGAGAAATGTAAATTAGTAAATAATATTATTTAATTAACTTACTAATTTTTGCAAACAGATATTATTTTTTCCTTTTCTAAATATAGCAAAAAGTGAGAGAAAATAAAACTTAGCTTATTTTGGTTGATCCAAACTAAGACAAGGCCTAATACTAGAGGAGTAGGACTGGAAAATAGGCTGGAGCAAGTTCCTAGACTTCATTTTTAGGTTGGATAGGAGTGAAAAAAGTGGGTACCCTATTGTTCAGCATTGTAACCCTATTCTAGCATTGTTTTCCTAAGTTTGAAAGCTTTTTAGGTTCTATTTAGTAGACCTATTTTACCTTGTCTATGAATTTTTGAGGCCTATAAAGCTCACTATATGTTTGATTTAGTCTTCAAAAACATTTGGATCTCTTTATGCTTATACTTGAAAGTAAACATGGGAAAGAGAGAGAAGGGTTTAATGTGTAAAGGATACATTAGATGTAATGCACACCCCATGTGTGGGCACACTATTTGCATACCAATACTCCAAAGAGGGATAAGGTAATGTAGTTTTCCCATTGATGTGCTTGCTACAATTGTGTGTGATGTATGCAAATATATGAAAAATTGGATGTAATTTAGATAATTAGGTACTAGTATGAGTGCTTGAATAGGCTTGAAATGATCTTGGAAGGCTGTATGTAGAGAATAGGGAAGAGTGCTTGAGTGTACTTATATTGTTGCTTCTTTCCTATAAATGATTGTCAACCCTTATAAATGGACTTTGAATGGAATTTTGTATTGGATTAAATGATCATGGGTTAAATTAATTCACATTAGGAAGACAATGAAAAGGATAAGGATCCAGAAGAATCTGACTATTAGAAGCCAAAATGCACTTGGACAATAATGCAAAAAATAAGACACCCTAGGTTCCAACGCTCCTATTTAATTTAGGTGATATTATCCTAAGGGGTTGATACCTAAGGGAATAGATATAGGCCTGAAAGGGATTCTTATGTTTTAAAGAGCTAAGTTTGGAAGGCTATGGATGATTGGGAATTAGTGAAAGAATATCCTAGAAGGGTTGTGTGAGCAAGGACCTATGGATTGGGTGTCATTAGCCATGCCTAAGCCATCCAATTTTACATTTTATATGACTAAAATATGATTTATAAGACTCTTATTTATTAATTTAGATGATAATAACTTGTTAATTTGACATACTTATCAGCCAAGAACCCTATAATATTCTAATAATGTATAAAAAATGGCCTATTAGTTGGTAGTATAAATCTAGTTTTATGTGGTGGGGTTGCTATGGGAGCTAGTATGATAAGGAAAATGTATTATTATTAATTAAAATACATTTGATGTATCATTAGAAGAGGATTAATTAAATTTAAATTGTCATCTATGTTTCTTGTGTAATGATGAGTTGCATATTTTGAGGACTTCAAGTCTGCTCATTGAATTAATTATGATTTGTTGAAGTTGGATAATTTAGATGATAATCATGGAATGATGTTTAACCTAAAACCCCTAATTTCATTATTTAACTTTGTGTGAAATATGGAAAGTAAGTAATTGCTACTAAATCGTTAAGTCAAGTAGAAATATACTCTATTTTGATAACTCTTATTATAATAGATATCATGTATTTAATTGAATTTATTTTATTCAATAAATTTTGGAACTCAAAGTCTAAATGATTTTACCATATGGATTTAAATGAGAAAGTAAAAGTCTAAACTTGCATGATCATTATGACTACCTTAATTTAATAATAACTAATATTGGATATAACACACTAATATGGATTTTATAATATCTTAAAGTATTTTTTATTAATAACATAAAATTTAGTTTAAAAGGAGATAATTTACTCAACCTAAAGTCTAATATGTAAATTTATGACTAAACCCATTTCATAGGATTAGCTATGAAATGACCACAGGTATTCTTGATTGCCCTATTTATGTTGTAGTAGGAGAAGGTCTTGTAAATAGCAAGTGTTTATTTTAGGTAAAGTAACCATGAGATTAATTATTGAATTGAGTATGAAACTTATTGGTTAATAAACCTACCAAAATCACCATGGGAGGATAAAATCAATCTCATACATTTCTTCATTAACAGTTTTTGGAA
The DNA here is from genome assembly GCA_037957365.1 of Torreya grandis. NCBI lineage: Eukaryota > Viridiplantae > Streptophyta > Pinopsida > Cupressales > Taxaceae > Torreya > Torreya grandis. The sequence continues at coordinate 411,084 of JARHVA010008281.1, read as the reverse complement.
TCAGTTATGCAAGTATGTGAATTAATATTAGAAAAATTGTATCATGATATTTAAAAGTCAAAAAAAATTATGGGTTGAATTTTATTGTTTTTTGACAATGGTATAAGAGCATAGTTATACTCTAGGGAAATAGGGGAAAATTTTATGTGGAATTTGTTTTGGTGTTACTCAAGATGGTGAGGGTTTGGGCCAAACTACATAAATAAAAATTAAAGTATGGACTTTGTTGAAAGTTATGATCATAATGAGCATTTTGGACATAATTTTAATGATGATAATATTATCAAGAGAGATGAGGTTAATAATAACCATAGTTTCAACACCAACAATATTGTTGGTGGGCATAATGTCATTTTAAATGACATAATAGATGTGCTTCAAAAAATTTATGTTTATATGGAAGCAAATGGTCAAAGTTTGAATACTATGAAAAATATTCATGAAGGTGAGTATAAGGAAGTATAAAGGGATGAAAATCCAAGGCAAAAAAAATTGTGGATCCCATATTCAAGGAGCTTCCACCTATTTCTTCTAGTGGAGAATCTAAAGATGCTATTGAAGCATTGTTAGTTAACATAAAAAAATACTTCACTCTATATAATATGGGATCAAACATTAAAGCTCAAATATGATTATAAAAATTGGTAGGTGGTAATTCCTTATGACTCAATGACTCTTTCATGGGAGACCTTTTAGAGGTTGTTTAGGAAGAAGTACCTAATAGTATCTTCAAAGAACAAAATATTACATAACTAAATCTATTGTAGGAGAATATGATTGTTTTGGATTATTAAAATATGTTTCTTAGCCACTTATGTTATGTGAAATTAATTCATTATGAAGAAACTAAAGCTACTAAGTTAAACCTAGGCTTGCAAGAGGTAATAATGCATGATGTGAACATTAAAAACTCACACACCTTAGCTATTGACTTATAATTTACACATCATTATGAAGAAGAAAAGTATCACCAAAAGGAAATATAAGAATACCAAAACAACATGTTGTAGTCTAAGCCTAAATCAATAATTCCTCTCATGAGTAAATATTTTGAGAAAATTGGTCAAAAAAGGTGGTTGTGAAAAAAAAATTCTAAGAAAATTATAATTAAAATAGAGGTTCCAAACCTTAGTATTTTTCAAAATAGATTAATGTAAACTGTAACCAATAGTAAGATAGGTTTCTTGGTCCAACCACATGAGCTAATATTTTGACTTTACCTCCACTAACTATTTTAGTATGTTTTGAGTGAAGTGATGACCAATATCATAAGAATTATCCTCAGTTTTGAGGAAATAAACCAATTAATCACAAGGTGTATGCTAGTATAGATAACATAAATGTATAATTGTAGTCTTGTAGTCTACTCCAATTGATATTATATGTATAATTTCAAGTTTTATTTTGATAATTTGAATAGATTCAGGTGAAAATGATTGTTTTATTTCTCTTAAAATTCATTTATGGAGACAAACTAAATCCTATAGATTAGAATAAGGATGAAAGGTAGAGTTTAGTATAGGAAAAAGAGTATCCATTTTGGAATATTTATAAAAATGTGAGATCAATATTAGGGTCTTAAGTACTCTAGTAAACCTATTTTTGGAACACTTAGTCTTATGATATGATTTTAGGCATGGATTGGGTACAACAAGACCAAGTAGATCTTGAATAATTTAGAAAAAGAATATAATACCTTGATTATTCTAGTAAACCTAAGGAAATCAAAGGTGTCATAAAGTATTCAACAAAGAAGAATATTTTAGCCTTACAGCTAAAAAGAGAAATAATAAAGGGACATAAAATTTATTCTATTTAGTTAAATGAAACTTATAAGAATAGGGAACCTTATTTACAATAATTCCCTACTTTTTGATAATTTGGGGATCTATTTCCCTAAAAACTACCAGGTTTACCTCTTAAGAGGGAGTTGATTTTTACATAGACATTACACCTAGAACTACACCTGCATCCAAATCCCAATACATGATGAATGTGTAAGATCTAAGAGAAATAAAAATTTAGCTAAAATAGATGATATAAAAATTAATTATTAGGCCAAGTGTATCACCTTGGGGAGCCCAGGTTGTCTTCATAAATAATAATGATGGTGCCTTGATAATTTTCATTGACTACCACATGTTGAATAAAGTCACCATAAAAAATACCCCATTCATAGAATTGATGATCTATTTGATTAAATGAAGGGAAAATATATATTTTATAATATAAAGATTCATTTTGGGTATCATCAGCTCCACATAAAATATGAGGATGTGCATAAAACTACATTTAATAAAAGGAATAGGCATTATGAATTCATTTTTATTCCTTTTGGTATAATAACCTCACTAAATGCTTTCTTGAATTTAATGATTAATGTGTTTAAATATTTATTAGATAATTTTGTATTGTTATTTATTAATGATATTCTAATTTAATCTAAAAATAAGGAAAATTATGAGTAACACTTACGCTTAGTATTGAAAAGACTAAGGCATCACAAACTGTATGGTAAATTTTCAAAATCCTCATTTTACCAAAGTAATATTCACTACTTAGGTCATGCCATTTCAAAAGGTCTTGTAGTTTATCCTAAAAATATTACAACTATTAATGAGTGGTATACTCCTAAAAATTGTGCATGAAGTATGTAGCTTTATGGGGTTGGATCATTACTATTAGATGTTTGTATAAAATTTCTCAAGGGCCGCTATCCATGTTAAATCCTTGTAAAATAAGGGAAATAAATTAGAATGAACCAAAAAATATTAATCAAATTTTAAAAAATTAATAATAATTTCAAATTTATCTCTTATCCTTGTCACATCATATGTGAATATAAACTTTTAAATATAAGTTGATTCTTTTTAAGTGGATATCAGGGTTGTTTTAACTCAATATGGTAAAGTAGTTCCATATGAGTCCCAAAATATCAAATCTCATGAGAATAATTAACAAAAACATGATATTAAACAAAAAACTATGGTTCATGAAATAAAACAATGGAAACATATTACTATTATTCTTGTATGTATATACTTATTTACTAAGAATTAGACATCTGGTGATGTGGTCTCTCATGAACCTCTTTGGTTCTATTTTATTTCACTTGATTTACCTTCCCCTTCAGCCTATGTTCTATTTTTGTTTATCCTCATCTGATGTATACAAGAGGCCCCTACCTATTGTGATTATTTTATATATGTTTTTATCCCCTAGACACTTGTATCCATCCTAAACACTAACATAAACATTAGTGTCTAGGCTTGACACAACTATCTAGTCTTATATTTTTATCTTTTTCCATGTCTTTAACATTGTGACCATAATTTGTGCTTTTTGACCATCCTATAGTTAGATTTTTGTGAATCACTAGGTTCAAATTCAAATTAAAAAGGTTTCTATGTATACAAAGGCTATGGTATAACTAACACTATTATAAAATTGAGATTGTACCCTTGAGGAATGTCTTCAGAATTCCTCACCCAATTGACATAATGGGATCACTTCTAGGTTGTGGGTGTACTTTAATAGAATTAAACCTTCAAATAGGGATGGTTCCCTTCATTATTCATCTTTATCCTCACCTAAATTATTTATTTACAATGAAAAGAAAGAGATATTCCTATACTTTTATGACTAACTATGGGGTGATGCACCAAACTTAAATACCTCAACTTACTTAGAAAAACATAAAATGAACTCAAAGAGCATTCAAACATACACAAATCATAACTAAATAATGAATCTTGGGCATACATGTTTTTTATAAATTATTAAACTAATAACATTACTTAGAAGGATGCTCATTTATCTTAGGAATCTTAAATAACATTCATCACAACTATGAATTGCATAAACTCTTAGAGACACAAAATATAACATGTACAAGATCAAGTCTATTACATAAAGGTGATAAAAATTGGACATAAATTAGGGATAGGCTATAATGATCACAAGTTTACATCAATAATTCATTAATTTCACATAATAACCAACATATGAGAAGGTAAAATCAATCTCTTTATTATTCAAGAGGGTGTTTATAAGTCTAAAATTTTGTAGGGTTGAGCCAAAACCAACTATAGGTATATTAAATTACTTGAAAAAAATAAATACATATCTTGAAAATATAACTTATTGAGGGGACAAGCATGCAAACTTATCATCAATGCCCTCATTAAGGTTTAAAACTAAAACATAGCTAAAGTTAACTTTTAATTGACATATTTTTCCTCATTAAGGATTAAAAATGAAACATAGATGAAGTTAAATTTCAATTGACATATTATTACTTATAAAACATATCATTGCTTGATTTTAAGTCTCCATGTTTTGAGGGGGATGTATGAGTCTTTGTTCGATGCTTGAGGTTGTTGAAGATCAAGTTGCATGATAGAACACCACTATGTCTTTAATCAAATCCTAAAATATTTCATGATGAAGTCCACTTTGAGAAGTCCTTGTTATATTTGAATTATTCTCGTTGATTTTAGTGTAGAGTTAAGAGATGATATTCTTGAAATTATTGAGGTATTATTTTTCATGGTATTTATGATGGTACATTAATGATGCACAACTTCAACTCATCATTTGATGATTTTTTAACCATGTTCACATTATTATTTTTTATTAAAAAATATATATGATAATGCTTAAATAACTTAAAATTTTCAATTAAATGTTAAATGATGACACATATACTTGATTTCAGCTATTTTTATGCCTCTCATAATGTCCTTCATGGTTCGTAACGATGACTTAGTTCAAACTTGTAGGTGTAAGCTCCATTAGTGATTGAGAATATTTTAATATAGATGTATATATTATTAAATTTCTTAATTAATGTATTAAAAAGGTTTGAAATAACTTTATTTCATTTATATAACCTTGAGTTCTTTCACTTTTGGGCTTTTTGAGAACTAATTTTCAACATTTTTACATGTACATGCTTGTAATTTTAAATTTTATCTCTCATAAGGTAAAATAAATATATGATAACATCAAAAAGGTTATGAAATATTTATATCCACATTAATTTCAAATTTCATTTTTTTTGGATCAATATAACTCAATTTATGCCCCTTTTTGTGTTTCTAGGTTCTCCTAGGGCAATAAGCATACCAATTTGGTATTCTTTTTATATTTTGAGCTATAAATGGTATAAATAACTTATTATTATTTTTAAATGAATTTATAGACCCAATATACATCTTAAAATTATTTAAAGATCATGTTCAATTACAAAAACACTCTAAAAATGTAATTTTAGGTCTATAGTCCTATAGATGCTCATTTCTCATGCATGTTTATCATTTATGTCCATTTTATAGATATAAAACATTTGTTAATGCTTGTAAATTTGTATAATGTATATTTATATTATGTGTATTGCATAATAATTATTAATAATTATTTATTAATAAAAAAAATCACTTCAAAATATAAAATTTGTAAAGTTCATGTTCTCTAGATAGGGTTTTGGAGTAATATTGCTTCTTAATAATTTTTAATAAAGCTATATCCTTATTTATGATAATAAAAAACATGATATGGGAGTAAACCACCGTATTAAACCATATTATCAACAATTATAATCCATGAAACATATCCACCATGATATCACATTGGTTTTCAAGTAATTTTAAGCCTAAAAATTAATTTTGAGAGGGATTTGAGATACCTTAGCTTAATTCAATCATAGTTTAAGTGTATAACCGTTATAAAATGCCTAATAAAAATAAAAAAATTTAAACATTATTGAATAATGATTTACCCACATGTAAACCAATAAAAATCCAATCCTTTACCTTTGGGAAGGCATGAAAACTACCCATACATCTTTTCATATGAGTTAGAGCACTAACATAACTTCACAACTATTGTAGATGCATGCGTCACATATTCAATCCTTTATTTAAGGATTGAAACTTATTATTCACCTCAAAATATGGAAATAATTATTTTATTTAGAATTTGGCCTTTAATTTGCTTCACCATGCCTTGGCATGCTTTAAAATCTTGAGATGGTCAACCAAGAAGTGGTTATGAAGACCAAAAATTAACTAAGAATCTCTATAGCTTACATGTATAGGATAAATTAAAATAAATTAACCTTAATTTTGTCAAAAATACATTAAATTTTATAAATATTATTAAAACATACTAAGAGAGCATAATAAATGCTTAATTGTTACAATTAGTCTCATAGACTAAGGGAAAATCTCATTATAACCTTAATACAACTTAACTAAACATATTGGCACTATTAAAAAGATGAAAATTATGATTAAATACATTATAAACTTAAACTTACTGAATGATGGAATCAATTTTGACTAAAAAGGTCAATAAACACACCTTCTAATTTAATAAGGTAGATCTGTAATAAAAACATATTGTCTATTTTAAGATATCAAATTACACTACTTTAGACACTTAGTTTTGTCCATTTTCAAGCCTAAACTGGTATTTAGTTTAATTTATATAAAATGACACATCTAATCCTATAAATCACTTAAATTTCCAAATTTTATCTCCACAAAGGATCTAATTTCCCATAAATATCATAAGACTAGCTTATTTGGTGTATTACCCTATATGCATCAATAACCTAGTTCAATTTTAACCCTAGTCAAATTATAACCTAGTAATTTGACACTTTGGCCTATTAAGATATTGATTGAAAACATTCAAAACAATTTTAAAAATCCAAAAATCACTTATAAAAACTAATTACATTGCAAGTCTTAATTAACTTTCCAAAATAAAAATTCCAAATAAAATTAATGAATTTCATTTACCAAATTTTTTTTTTAGCTAACTATGAAGTCAAAGGTAAAATGATCTAATAAAATGATTTATTATCTCCTAAATATTCAAAAATATGAGTCACACCTCAAAAATATCTAATGTGAGTTATCATGCTTCACAAATATCTGAAACTAAGGTGTCAAGATTTCATGAGTGCCTTGACATAACTTAGGGTTAGATTGACTCAACCTAGGTTAATTTAGACTCAATCCAAGTTATAATTTAACATAACCTCCCTATGGTTAGATTTAGTTCTTTGAGCTATAAATACAATTGACTATAGCAAATGCCAACAAACTTTTATGTGTAAGGTTATTCTGTTAGAATACCTTCTTGAATCCTTTAAGAGTAGTGTTATAATTCCCAATTTATGCCAAGCTTCACACCAAGCCACAAGTGAATGTTAGAGAGCTGATACCACCATGAAAGAGCATTGATAGAAGACTCAAATTGTCATAGGCTAAGAATGAACATCCTTATGCCAAAAATTAAGTATCAAATTTAATAAAGGAGGAAAGAAATTTGTATTGTCTTTATATCTATTTTGTGATCTTTCTTATTTTGTTATGTTCTCTCTAGTTCTTAGGTAAGAGTGTTTGGTACTAGTGTATTGTTATGCTTGATGTGTTGTGATTTATACTAAAAATGTAGTAATATACATATTTTTTACTCTTAAAACACCTAAAGCAAACCCCCTAACATTTTATAGGACATAAGGTAGAGAGAGAGAATATTAATCATAGTTAAGAACTCACGTAAATTATGTTTGGTGCTTAAAATACATTTAATCACACTTTTTTTTAAAGATTTTTAAGTTTTTAAAAGTGCAAACAAGGAAAAAAGGGCCAAAATTTCAAGCACACTTTGATTTAGTGTTGTTAAAAGGAACACACATTTTAGTTAGAGATCTTAAGAGTTTTTCACTTTATGTTTACTTCTCATTATTGGCTAAATTCCATAGTTTGTTAGGCTAGTTTCTTTGTTTGTGGAAAATTGGAAGATATTATGTGTATGCTCTCTCCTATCCCCTTTATGGAACTTAGGTGATAGAAAATTATTAGTTTATTACCATTATTTGAAAATTTGTGTTGAAAATAATTTCATGTATGCTCTCCCCATGTTTTGAGTGACTTAGGTGACCCATAAGTGACCTATAAAGTCTCTCCAATTTATTTTCTTGAATTTGTCTTATGGGAGAGAGATCACTTCTCCCTCAGAAGTTATTTAGGGATGTGTTGACTTGGGGTTTCATCTTACAACATTGTACCAACTCACTCCATGATGGGGTATACAAATTAGGCACACCATTAGATGGGATAGTGGTGAGTGGTTAACCTAACCTTACCAATGGGTACCTAGCCATGTAATAGTTAGACATAAAAATTAATTAAGTAGTCCACTGATGGATTAATTATGCAAAGTACTAGATCATTTCACAATAAGCTAAGCATTTTGAGCTCAATTGACATGATTGTGCCCTTGTGTTAGCCACATTTGGGGCATTTAGTCAGTTCAAGATTTAAGGATTTTATTCTGAACCCCACTTACGATGGAATTTATTACCAAATTCCTAGTGATCCTCACTCTATGTTTGTGTCACATATAATGCTTGAAAGATAGAGGGGGTATAAAAAATCTACTAAACTTGTACTTTAATTGTTGGATTAACACTTAATTCCTCACAAACATTGGTATATCAGTGTAAAATTTGGTAGAAGATATGTACACCCATTTCAGAATTAGATATAAGATGAGCCATTAGTGTTAATTCTATTTTTATTTGATTTACATGTGAGTTTTTAGACTAAAACTATTTGTTTATGTTGTCACATTAAAATAATACCAAAATTATCACATTATTTTCACACCATTTGAGCCTAAGACTTGTTACTTGTCTATTTGTATTGCATGTTTTGGCTTAGATAATTTTTCCAAAACCATTTTTGTGTCACTTTTTTAAATAGGGTGGTGTTACACTACCCATTTCATTCCAAAATTTTGCCTTGGATATTCTAGTCCAAAACCATTTATCATGACATTTATTTGAAGGAATGTTATTATGCTACCTAAATCATTCCAAATCTCTCATCATATTTTAAACCAAGTTCCAAACTATTATTGTACCTCTCTTGTTTCAAATGCATGGTTATGATACCCATTTTGGTCTAGTCCTTTTTCCTTAAAAAATTTGAGTCTTTTTGCATTAAATTTAATATTTAACTTTTTGAATTAAAAATCCTAAACTAATAAAGTTTACACCAAAGCCTCATCTAATTTGGGATTAGGTTGTCTACCTTTTGTGTTTAGATTGTGTTACTTGGGTTGATTTCCCATTTGATCTAAAAGATCCATTACATAGACCCAGTGATTTTTTTTGTTGGTACCTTGTTTAGAGACTTCTTTGATGTATGTTGTTTCCACTTGCCTTGTTTGAAGTTTATTGAGCAAAATTCAGAGTGTCCTAGCTACATTGTGCAAATAGTCTCTCACAAATAAAATATTAAGTCTTAGTGAGCTAGCTACAAAATGTCATCCAAGCTAATTACCTTAGTTTAGTTTGATTTTGAGTTCTTGTTTGAGTTCTTTATTATGAGTCTAGCCTTTTTTTTTACATTAGAATGATTATAATCAACTTTGGGTGAATCTTTGTTATCTTTTGATCCTAGTTCTCAATTTTTTTACTTTGTCTAGACACTTTCATCAATCATTATAACTTCCTTTGGGTAAATTAGTACGTTAACCATAGATGAGTTTGAGCCTTTATGTTATTTTTACCACTGATTATAAATACCTTTGGAAAAATTAGTATCATTTTATTAGATCATTTTTATGTTCATTTTGTTATTCCTTTATCAAATTTAGTTGTCTTACCCTTTGTGCCTCTTTTATAGAGCCAAAGGTCCTTTATTTCTAGACCTCAATTTTTTGTTACCTTTAGACCCTTTATTTTTCATGTGACCTATCCATAGATATAAACATGCCTCATTACACACGTAGTAGGACCGTGTATAATCTAGGATAGGAGAAATTTATGACCAATGACCCTTTTTTTCAATAGTAGTATGATGATGTATCTTATGAGATGGATCCCTATCCATCTTATAACATCCCATTTATTAAACAAGGAATGACCCTTTAGTGCAGTATTTGGTAGCTATGCCTCCTTATCCAAGCCAAGAACTAGAATAAATGGCATAGTAACTTGCTCAAATGATGCCTAACATTGAAAAAAACCAACAAAAATATCCCTACTATGTTACAATGCCAATGAAAATAATATATTATTCATACTTGTTTTAATATAATTTGTTAGAGGATAAAGACAAAGCACTTATTAGAGATGTCAAATTAGGAGCCAAGTTGATGCTAGATTTCCCACATGAAATTATGATAATTTTTATTAGAAATCCTAGTAATGTGGCTCAAATTCAACAATTCAAACATGCATCAACTATTTATAGTCAAGCTCTAGTCCAAACTGCACAACAATACCAAAATATGATTGCAAAAGGGAAAGGTATTATGGATGAATAAATAGAATAGGTATAACAAGCATACCAAACCTATCTCAACCTAACTCTCAAACTTTATGTAAGGGCTGATTCTAACATGCCACTTATTGAGATAACTCCATTGAAAGGGAAACAAATAAACACCTCAAGCTACATAAGCCAAAATGTAGACCCATTTAGCAAAATCATGTTGGTTGGTGATATGTATAATGTCCATATTTTTATGAAAGATAATGTTTTTTAAATAGAATACCTAACTCAAAATTTTGTAGATGGCACACAAGTGAATTTCAATTTAAATAAAAGTGGGTCTAATTTACTTTCAAGCAATACATGTCATATTCCTCCTAAGAATAACATGAGTGGATTGAAATAGCAAGGCATGGGTATGCCTATTTAATATATCAATAATTAATATCCACTACTCAATAACTATTTCATTAAATGTTTAATAGGGGCAATAAGCTAATAATAGACCAACTTACCACTACAACAATTTTAGAACACTACATCACCTCAACATGTGAAAACAAATATTTCACCATAATAAGCACAAACAAATATACCTTATCAATCATAGACATTTCCTAACTAGAAATGTAGTTATATTGATTAGAAAGTGCCATTTGGTCATCAATAACACTTACCAAACCAATAGTTTCCAAACCAACATTTCCCAAATATTTAATAAGTATCATTTCAATAAAAAGTACCAATCCAAAAATAGGTGTTAGATAACAATAATGTTATTATGTATAGTGGTTATAAGGTGAAAGGTAATAATTCCCTTTCGAATAATGAGTATTGCATGCACACTAAGGATCCAACTACCAACACCTTCAATAGTAGGGATCTAGTCATCAATGTGTTCCTTATATACAATAGGGTTCAACAAGTAGGCAACAAGTTCCCTCCCGAAACCAATAATACAAACACATTATATAGATCCAAATGCTATTACCATAACTAAAATTAACTATCTATGGTTATGTATCCAACCTAAACCAAAATTCACTTCAATAATAACATATTATGTACTAAAAATATAACCATAATGCACAAGTACACATACCTAGTCATCTGTCTAATTCAACCAACATCTCATAATATACTTACCCTAGTTAGACTAATCCACCTTTAACCATGCAAAATCCATAGCAAAAAGACACTCATTTATATTTCCTTACCCAATAGTTTCAATAGATGAAGGATGAAATTCAAGCTATATAGGTTGGAAAACAAATGAAGAAATTCAAAATAGATGAGATATGATCTTACCCATTCAATATGGACTATCTTCAAATACCATTTCTTATAGGTTATGAGCCACCTAAATTTGAAAAATATAAAGGTAAAGGTGACCTGAGAGAGTTTTTGAAGGATTTTTTTGTTGCATACTAGCCAGTGTAATATAGTGATATACACTTATTTTTACTCTTCCTAAGGAGTCTAGCTAGACAAGACTTGGAAGGGTTGTTGAAATTAACAAATATATCTATACCTGACATTGATGATCTCTCAAAGAAGCTTGTATAACACTTTTCATATAATATCAAGCATGATATTACTATTGTGTATTCAGGCCAAGCTAAATAGATTATTGGTGAAAGCTTCATGAACTACATACTTAAAATGTTGGATAACACTAGAAAGATAGTTTAAACATAATTTCATAGATAAATAGATGGTTGTGATATTTTTTAGGATCTTACACAATGAGATATCCTACCATACCAAGTTTTAATGTGCTCATACATTCAAAGAGGTCAAAACAAAGTGAATACAGGTTGAGAAATCCCTTTTCAACAAAGTCATAATCAAGATATCCTCTTCTAATCATAACCAAAACTAGAATCAAAGCCAAAACCATAACCAGAATATAATTCAAATACTAGATTCAATGCCACCTCAATCCAACAAAAATGAGAGACCCAAACCCTACAACCATAATAAAAATGTTATTGGAATTGGGGTTACTAAATCACACCATGTTCAGATGGTGCAAACACTAGTTGTCTATTTACCTTCACCCACTCAAAAACCACCTACTCTATAAATTCAACTAGGACCTCTAAAAAACCAACCACTATAAAATAAAAACCAATTACAAGCCCTTACTTTTAGGAGAAGACCACCCATCACTAAATAATTCAATGACCTTGGTGAGCCTAACAAATTTGTATTCCAAAAATTGGTTTAATAATATATGACAATTGGATGATACTAAATTCATTTCATGATAAGATTCCTTTTCCTGATTGATAGAAAAAACATGAATTTTATGAGTACCATCATGTTATAGGACACTCCATAAGATGGCATATCCAAGTCAGACATCTCATTGAGAACATGATAGAAAATGGATAGATAGAAAGAGACACCCATGCTCCTATGAATAATAAAAACTTGGGTATCTACTAGAATCCATTTCCCCAACATAATAATAAAAATAAATAGTAGTATTAAAAATAATAACAATGATGAAAACAAATAACTCTACCACAAAATCAACAAAATAACCCCAACCACAACAAAAATAGAATGTTTAGAACCAAGGGTAAAATGATCAAATCAACTAATGAGGTCATCATGTCATTAGATATATCTATAAAAATATTACATAAGATGTTTCAAGTGATCACATTCCCCCCATCACTATCAACCCTAGACCTACTACAAATAGACCTATACCTTCACCTAGTAATGCCTATTTGCTAACTATTACCCACCAATATCCTTATTTTGGTGATTATTCTATAGGTCATGTTGATAATCAGCTACCATCCCATCTAAGAATCATCATTCCAAGCCTCATGACCTACCTAGCTAACTACCAAATCCAAGTTCTAAATCAAGATTATGTAATTATAAATTGAGGAGCTAGGGTCACTAACAAAATAGCTTATCCAAATACTATAAATGATCCCAATGAACCTTCTCTACCTATCATAAATAAACTAATTGGCAAAACTTAAGGAAAAACCTATGATATTATGTAATAAATAAATAAGATGATTACACACATATCCATCATTGATTTGTTGTGTATGTATAATATCCACAAATACATATGGAATGAATGTTTGAACCAATACCTTATACTAGATGATATCACTCCAAATATATTCCAAGCCATGGTATGACACTTGGCCCTAGCCAATGTCTCCTCTATTACCAAAGTGATATGTCTTCTCTGGGAACTATGAATAATAAACTATTATAAAATGAATATGGTGTTTAGGTGTTATTAATTATGTCTCAAAGATGGACAAGAGTGTTCATGATGTGTCAAGTATGCTATTAGGTCAATGAAAAAGTATGTCGTAGTGATCATGCACGGACCTTATAGTGTTTGCTTGGTTAGGCAAGATGATGGATGTTGATGATGTGTTGACCATGTTTTATGGGTCATATGGGTGTAATGTGTTTGGTGTACTTTTGGAAGTGAAAGGAATCCATATAAGTAGTCTTGTCAAGGGTAAAGTTATCCTAGTCATATTGGTAGAGTTTCATGAGTAAGTAGATTGATGACATCATAATTCACATGTGTCAAGGTGTCATAAGAAATTGGTTACATGTTTCTATTCAATTTTTTATTATAACATGTGTTTAAAATTTAATACCTTGACATGATGTATATAAAAAGTTATGATAGTGAAAATTTGATCTCCTAGGATGATTTCATCATTTTCCATAGTCAAATTTGCATTTTTTAGTGACTGTTGGAATTCAAATATTTGAATTTACAAAGGAAAACCAAACTTTAATGTTTTTCTAATAACTTTTTATTATTTATGTATTTGATGATGGAGTGAAAATAAAAGTGGAATATAAATTATAGGGTAATCCATGAAAATTTATTTAGAGGTTTGACTAGTCTTACAAGTACATTTATTGTGGTTCAAATTTAACTGAGGGTTTGACTTTCTTCTTTAGGTGGCCCAAGAAGTATGTTTGAGTTTTTATTGATGGTGTTTGGATGTTTCATAGTGAATTATGTATTATATAATGTTTTATAATCCCTAAGTATCATATATATGGTTTTTAGAGGTTTGACCAATCCATATTTAGTATGAACCATTGCTTGGAAGTTGACTATTTGTTTGTTCATGATGTTTCCATGTACAAGGCAAATGATTGATAGGTTTTGCATATGTAGATGTGTATAGTGATTAATTTAACCAATTTATTATTCCTTATGGGTAATGTGGTGTGGACCTATGTGATTTTAAGTGGTATTTTGTTTATATTTTTTCTCAATGAAGTGTTAAAAAGATGAATAGGTCTCTATGGACTTAAAAAGGCTACTTAGGCCTAATTGAAAGGTGTTGCTTCTTAAGGGTGATCTATAAAAGCTATGGTCAACCTATAAAGGTGTTGCTTCTTAAGGGTGATATTTTCCATTAGTGGGATATAATATTTAAGGATTAATTAATGTCCTATGGCTGACCAAGAATGTGGTGATCATGTAGACTCTATAAAGAACAAAATCGAAGGTTTACAGAGTGAGCATACAAAGAAAAGAGAAGTGTGAGTAAGATTGGTGGATGGATTGAAGAGTAGTGTAGTGTGAGGGATATGTGTGTGACCTATTGGTCATGTTTTTTATGTTGTAATAGTATTTTATATGGTTGATGATTGAGGATGAGTGAAAAAGTGTAGAGTGATCTAAAAGGTTGTTTTAGATGAATTACTTATGTGTGAAGGCTTGAGAAAATGTGAAGGGTTGAAGAGAGTTGTTAATCATTATTTATCCATTATATTGAAATTAAATCATGGTTATAGATGTTTTTACATCATAATTTGTTGTGTGGGTGCTCAAAATCTAAGGTAAGTGGGTGTTTGTCCATGCTTAGGGGTTGGTGCTCCTTGTGAAGTGGGTAATTCACTAAAGTATCTTGTTTGTCATCTATTATATGATTATAATCCATGTTATTACAAGATTGAGAGTGGGTTTTATCCATCATGATGGTTTCCCACATACTTCATGTGATATGTGCTTTGATCTAGCATGGTTTCCTTTGTTTATTGTAATGAATGGTTTATATGCTTCATGAATAATTTTGTTGAATGATTAAGAGTTTGAAGGATTGGAATTGAATTTGATTTGATTGCATCACTAATTCACCCCCTCTCAGTGATTATACCACTAAAATATTGTATAATGATCCATAGAGTTAAATAGGTCCTTGTAGATAATGGTTTGGGTCTCAACATTGTGTCTCTAAAGTTGGTCAAACATCTTGGATATATAGAAGCCAACTTTAAACCATATACCATCATTATCAAGGCATATGATAACAAATAATGGGAATCTCAAGGTACTATTAACTTTACAATGGTCATTGGGCCATTGACCCATGATACTTTATACCATGTTTTAGATATGGAACTATCTTACAATCTATTATTAGGTTGACCCTAGATCCATGAAATCATGGTTATATTTTTTACATTTCATCAATGTATAAAATTTACACATTTAATAAAATAAGTGACTATACCTACTAATATTCAATCATATCTGTATTATAAATACCTTGAGGCTAAGTATAAAATTTGAAACTAATAGTTTGGCATGAATCATATGCCTAAATTAGACATAAAAAATATGAAAAGAGAAAATCCATTGAATTAGTTCAAGAAGCCAATTACATTAACCCAAATAGCTTAACCTCTACCTCAACCATGAGTCCAATGGAAATTTACAACCACTTATATATAATGGACAAAGGTTTTAGAGAATATAACACTTGTAATGCATTCTAAATTTCCAAATTTCCTAAAACTCCCATTTCATCAAGCCAATTATTTTTAAATCATCCTTGGGCATAGAAAAAGACCCCTTGGTAGAAGATGATTCATGGATCTACATTGATGAAATAGACACCTGTTACCAAAGTGTAAAGTATCCTATTTCCAACCATATTATGGATCACCTCTATTATGAGGTAGAGGCCTCGAGCTACATCAATAAGGCATGATAGAACCAATATCAATGACCAAGTACACCTAAACCCATGGTATCATATTTAAACTCCTTAGGGGTGAACATTTATACTTTATTAATGTTATAATACCAAAAAATAATGATGATAATTATAGAAGTGATGTAGGTTCTAATTATAGCATCTATAATGACTTATCACTACAAAAACAATTAAACCCCATGTCATTTTCACCATTATCCTTATTTATCAACCTTCACATTGATCCCTTTACCATACACAATTGATAGAATAGGACCAACAAGAGCCAACAAATCCATTAGATGAGCTCAAAAATGATGAGGACCTATACAAATATTTGGGATTGAGGAGTCACATAGCTATTGGAGACCAAAATAAAATATTTGCTATTAGATTGGATCTTTTTGCCTAATTTTGAGAGTGAGTGAACTTCCAAAGCCAAAAATAAAAATAAAATTAAACATTAAGGTTTGCAAGTGAAAACCTCTTTTGGGTACTTTATGACTAGAGAATAATTAAAGAGAAAGGTAAGTCTCTTGGTGAAAACTAGTTTTTATCATCATTAGATGGGGATGTTCACCCCTCTTCCTCTAAAGCATATGAGACCTATAGCCTGTAGTCTCTTTATAGATTAGATATTTATATAAAGGAGTGATAGGATTTTTCACTTATTATTCAAGAGTGACCTAAAGTATTTATATCATGGCTGATGCTAGCACTAGGAGATTATGATTCATCCTATTTAGGAAAATTAGACAAGCTAGTCTATCTAGAGGACTTTTCCATTTCCAATCAATTTAATTCCTTGATAACTATTTTAGATGATGGTTCTACACTTCTTATGGAGGATTCTTTGGAGGTGAATATTGGGACTTCATAGGACCCAAAATGGATTAAATTGGGTGCATCCCTCACTAAGGAGGAATGTCAATATTTTACATTCCTTTTGAGGTAATTTATTAACATATTTGTATAGCCCTATTCAGACATGCCAGGTTTAGACCCCACCTTAGTTATACACCATCTCATTATACATCTAAATGCCAATCATGTTAAATAGAATTTGTATAAGATGCATGCTCATATTATTATTTTTATCTCTTAGACATGAAATGTATCAGGATGATTGACTATTTAACATAGATTTCAGACATTATGCTAGTGAGTAAGAAACTAGAAGGTATTATGATCTACATTGATTTTAGAGATATCAACAATGTCTACCCAAAAAATGAATTCCTTTTGCCTAATATTGACATGATAGTTGATTCAATAATTGGTTGTGAAATGCTCTCTCTAATGGATGGATTTTAAGGCTATAACTAGATCTAAATTATGATAGAATACCAATAAAAGACAACATTCACCACCTTTTGGGGAATGTTTTATTATCAAGTGATGTTGTTTAGACTTAAGAATTTTGAAACCACTTACTAAAGAGCTATGATAGTGATTTTTCATGACATGATGCATAAAATTATTGAGGACTATGTCGATGATACCTTGGGTAAATTAAATAATTATGATTATCAACTAGTTGTACTATGAAAAATATTTGAGAGACTTCATGAGTATAATGTTAGGATTAATATAAAATAATGTGTATTTTGCATCACTTTTGGAAAACTGTTAGGTTTCATTATCTCTCATAGGGGCATTAAAGTCAACCTAGCTAAATTTTATGTAATTATATAAATGCTACCACTATCTACCTTGAATCATCTCTACAGTTTATAGGGTAAGATTCAAACTATCAGATGCTTCATTGCATAACTAGCTAATAAATGCCATCTATTTACCCACATTTTGAAGAAAGGTGTTACATTATATTGGAATGAATAATGTCAAAAAAAATTGATTAGCTTAAATAATATATTGCCAATCCACCTATTTTATTGCCACCAATGTCAAACACACCATTACTTCTTTACTTGTCAGCAATCAAGAATTCCCCTGGGTCAATTTTGGCACAACATAATGAAGAAAGAAAGGATCATGCAATGCATTATCTAATCCAAACATTGGTCACATATGAACATAAATATATGTTTATTGAAAAGGCTTATTTATCAATGGTGTTCATAGCCTAAAAATTATGTCATTATATGTTGAACAATAAGACCATTGTTATTGCCAAAATAGATCCACTCAAGTATCTACTTTCCAAATCAATGTTACAGGGTCATATGGTAAATGTATCATGCCATTGAGTGAGTTTGAAATAGAATATGCCAACCAGAAGGCAATGAAGGATAGATTACTTGTAGATCAACCTGTTGAAGCTCTTGTTCAATATACTCAACCTCTTACATTTATATTTACAAAGAATTCATTATGACAATTGAAGAATTAGATGAACCTCCTAAGACCGAATAATGAAATATTTACCTTGGTGTATCCTTCATGACCCATGGATCAAGGGCCAAAAAATTATTTATTACATCATAAGGGGATCTCATTCCTAAGTCCTTTCATATTGGATCTACTTGTATCAATATTATGGCCAAGAATGAAGCAATCATTATAAGGCTTTGTGAAAAATTAGAATGGAACATTCAACATTTAATGATGTATGGTGTTTCTTAGTTAATAATAAATTAGGTCATGATCAAATACCAGACCAAGACAAGAAGTTGGTACTCTATAAAGAGATGGTTGACACTCTCAAGCAATAGATTGTCAACATCCAATTTGAGATAATACATTAGGAGAATAATAGAATAGATGATGATATGACCATTATTTGTTCCATGATCTCAATCACCAATAAAGTAAGGGATTATCAATTCATTGTTGAACATCTCTTGGCACTAGCACATGAAAAATCAACCATTGAGATCATTTGTGACATTGTTAATCCCAACTCTCCTTGGTAATTAGATATATATGTTTATATTCAAGACCAAACCAAGCCTCTTGATTTATCACATAAAAAAATCCTTTTCCCACAAAGCCTCTTACTATACCCTACATGTACCAACCTTGTATTGTATAAAATATGATGGAACTCTACTTCATTTTTTACCTTTGGCAAAATTTGGACTAGTATTAAGGTAAGTCCATGAAGGAGTGTTTAGATCCCATACTAGAAGGGAAATCATAGCCAAAATATTACTATGTATTGGTTATTACTAACTAATGATGGAAATAAATGTAGATGCATATGTGAATAGGTATGTTAAGTGTTAGAATAATGTTAATCTAATTCATGCTCTAGTCAAAACACTTAAACCATTGATAACTATGGTCATTATCAATGTGTTGACTTGACTTTATCAATAAGATCAATCCCACATATTTAGATGGACATAAACATGTCCTAACTGATATCAAGTACATCAATAAGTGGGTGGAAGCTATTATCCTCACTTACATCACTAGTATGTAGATCTCCTAGTTCATATTTAACCATCCCATTTATCACTAGGCATCCCCTTTAAAATTATATCTAATAATATTGGATAATTCAAAAATAGATATGTGAAAGTACTTTGTTCTCAATACCACATCAAACAACATTTCTCTACCTCTTACTATCTTCAAGGCAATGACCAATTTGAGGCTTTTAATAAAATTATTATTGATATTATAAAGAAGATTATCAATGATGCTAGTCATAATTAGATCTTATATCTATTTAATTCCCTAAGGGCATACCTTACTACATTCTATACTCCATTAATAACTATACCCTATTCACCTATATATAGAACTAAATCCATTCTTCTCATTTAGGTCGAGTTGCCTTCTCTCCGAATTTCATTGTAGCATATCATCAATGATGAAGGGTACAAAATGGCTTGCTTGAAGGAGATAGATATACTTCATGATAAATGCTTGGCCACCATAATAATCTTCAGGATTATTAGAATCAATTAAAAGGCCAATAAAATAGGTGTATTAATCATCATGAATTCAAGATTAGTGACCTACTACTAAAGGAGAATAAGAAGAATGTCAACGCTAAAAAAAGGAAAGTTCCAACCAAACTGGTTAGGGCCCTATGTGGTTGTTTACAACTATGGTTCTAGAGTATACATGATCACTAAAGTAGAGGGAGATGAACTTGATGAACCAATGAACATAATGTACCTTAAATATTTCTATGTTTGCACCTCAAATATTTCTATGTTTGAGGGATTTAGATTATTGTCTAAAATGATCATTTAATTTATGCCATATTATACCTATTATTTATAATATACCCTTTCCATTATACCATACCCTTAACCCTATTCCAAATAATTCTTTTTTACCTAACCCCACTTATCACATTTAGCCTTGGTTCTGATTCATTTGTACTTCAAGAATTCTCAATGGTTGATGACATATTTAATTGTAGTTGTTGTTTTAAAATTACATGTTCAAATGACAATATGTGAAAGTAGTATGACAATAGTCCTGACAATTGCATCCTTCATTTATTGTTATGTTCCCACCTTGTACTACTAATTATAATTTCCTATGGGTAAATTAGTATCACTGACCCTTTGCTTTTTTTTCCTAATTATAAATGCCTTTGGGTAAATTAGGAACAACACCTTTAACATGAATTTCTACATCACCTTGTTGTTACTATTATCATTTACCTCTCATTTTGCCTTTTACCTAATTTTGATGGTACTTAATTAGATGCCTTTTGTGTAGGCAAAACTAAAGTGACTTGAGGTCCTAAAGGACTATGTAACTAGTGCTTGATTAACATTAGGGTTAGATTAGTCCCCCTTTTGCCATGATCTCATCACTTTTTGATCATTTTTAGTTTGAATGCTTTCACCATTTTGTGAGCAACCTAAGCCACACTCTTGTCATTTTTTGGGTTGGACCATTATATATCTCGTAATTCTTGATTGATTTGAGATGAGTAGAAAACTAAAATTACATTTTTAATATTTTTAAAACCTCTAAACATTTGTAAAAGATTTTAAAAATCCTAAAAATAAAAAAATGATGAAATTTGGCTTAGAGTTTCCATATGAGATATAAAGCTATCAATTTTTTTGGGATGGGTCATGTTATCTATTTATTTTATTTCTTAAACAACTCGGTCATTTTTACTCCAATTTAATCCCATTAGTGTACATGGTGTATCTTTGGTTATCTCGATCACATATTACTTTTTTTACCATTTATTTACATTAAGGATCCTGGGACCCCTAACTATTACACAAGTAACTAGTTGTCATTTAGTTTCCTCATCCTTATTAGCCTTAATTTGTATTCTCTCACCATTTTATGAGTTCATGTTATGAACATTATGTGTTTGAATTTGATACACTAATGACCACTTGGATTCATCTTATGCTCCTATAATTTTATGAACTCATTCTCACTTCAAGCCTTAGATATAGTAAAAAATATAAATTAGTTTTTTTGTTTATTAGTGGATACTCGTCTCTCAAATTTTTATGGTTTTAGCCTAAACCATACTATTTCACTTGTACGATTTGTTTGTGTTGATGCTTTCATGATTTTGTAACGTCATCCCCTCTTTTCCCATGCACTCACCATTTTGTGAGACCAATCATATTTTCCTTTACACATTAATCACATTTTATTATCATGCATTTTATTATATCCCATATCTTGTAAGAAATACATTTAGCCTAAAGTTCATGTTAGGTTTTGTGTCCATGGAACTATGTAGGCACTATCCACTTGGCCAGTGCATCTAGAGTAAGCTTGGATACCCATTCCTTTTCTTCTATTAGCCCCATTTTGTCTATTTTGTGTGTTAGTGTCTCCTAAAGCCTAGAGGCAATGTTTGTCATCTTGTTTATTTCATTGTCTCATATAACCTAGGGGAAATGTTCTCATCTTTTTTGTGTCATTATTTCCCTATAGCCTTAGGATAAACTTTGGTCTTTTATTCTTATGTTGATTTACCTATGTTGTTTCTACCTCACTTAGGGGTTACTATGTCACCAAGAGTAACTCACATATTACACATGCATGATCATTTTCATTTCTATTTGTACTAACATGGTGATTAACTAATGTTTCTATAGCTTAATTATTTTTGTTTTTGTTTGATTAGATTAGTTTGTTTATTACACTTTTATTTTCTTTGGATTGTTTAGTTGTTTTGATTATTTTGTTCACTTTGTTTATTGCATTATTTTTTAGTTTTATGTGTATATTTGTTTAATTTATATGTCTTTGTCTGTATCATGTTTATTTGTTTATTTATTTTTTGTTTATTGATGTTTTGTTAGCGTGTTTTGCTATTTAGTTTATTTATTATTGTTTTGTTTGTGTTTATTTAGTTATTTGTTTGTGCATTATTTTATTTTTTTAATTGTGTTTTTTATTAGTGTTTTATTATCTATTTTAATTGGTGTTTTATTGTTTTATTTATTGATGTTTTATTTGTTATTATTTTTTGCTTTATTTCTGTTTGTGTTTTGATTTTTTTTGTTATTATTATGTTGTTATTTTTGTTTGATTTGTTTATTATGTTTTGTTGTATGTGAAGTTTTCTTATTTTATTTGCTTTTTTAGTGTTTGTTTATTTGTTTGTATAGTCTATTTTGTGTTTTGTTTGTTTGTTTATTTTTACCTATTTATTTATAGTTTTATCGATTGCATTTGTTCATTAATTTTGTTTGTGTTTGTGTGGTGTTTCTATTTGTATATCCTTATTTTTTTATATTTTTATTTTGTTTATCTTTGTCTGTTCATTTATTTTGTTTGTATTTATCTTACATTTTTTTTACATTAAAGTCTTGATTATCAATATCATGTAATTATATTGTGAATTATTATATTTAGTCACACACTTGTTTTATTTTTTATATTTACACTTAAGATTTGATTATCCATATATTATTCCTAGGCAATTTTTATTTACACTTAAGTTTTCTATGCTTAAGGTATATATTGACATTTTAGTTATCTATAATTATCATGCATAATATCATAACTTAAAGAAAAAACATGCTCACATGATCTATTCTAAAAATGCAACGGTAACATCTCTATAATAAATAAAAACCATCTAACTATCCTAACACATTCTTGAATTCATGAGTAATAAATGAGATCAATAAATGATTTATTATGTGTTTATACATAGGTGCATATTTGAATAAATATCCATACAAGTCATATAGCAATTAGATGATAACTAAAAAAACATCTCATAAACATGGCATAAGTAATAAATGAATAGAAGATATGTGAGCATACACACAACAATGAGTAAACATCCATAATTTTAATCAATGCTAAACATGAGATAAACAAGACAGGCTGATGTACATGTATAATGATATTGCTTTGATATATATATATATATATATATATATATATATATATATATATATATATATATATATATATATATATATATATCAAAGCAATATCATTATACATGTACATCAGCCTTGAGGGACCCAAACCTAACTATTAATGTATCTCAAATTTTATTTACATAAAATATGTATACATATCATAATGGCAGCTTAAAAAATACATAAGTGCCAATATAATGAGTACAATGCCATAGGCCAAAATAGTGCTAAACTACCCAAATGTTAAGATCCTTGTAATCAACTCTAGATTTGTGTATCCATGGGACCTATAGCTAGATGTAACCCTAGTGGTCCTAGTGGTCTTGGTGGTAGTCATCATAGAGAACTAAATGACTAGCCCAAAACACCTAAAACATGAGTCCTAGTACATGATTGACTATATCTACTCCCTATTCCTCTATGTATCCCATATCTCAAAATTAATAACCTACTACTCTCTAGGCATGGTAGAATCATAGGCTCTACTATAATAGGATGCTAATATTTAGCCTAAAGGCTCTTTATAATCATCTATGATCCTAATATATCTCTTTTATGATTTGGACTTATAATTGTACCATATTAGATATCTTGACCTTTAGTTAAGTGATATCTATGTATAGATGCATCATATCATCATACCTCATGTCTAAGGTTCCCTATATATTAGATAACTGATAGTGTAACCCTTCTACATCTTATATTTGAGCACTAACCTCTTGATCAAGCAATTAGTGTCCCTAACTATTGTGGCCATATAATAATGCCTTACCTGATTTATATCCACTTGTGTTCCTAAAGGCCCTACCTAGCCTGAGCCAACCTATACCACTGACACAACTACTGAGCTAGGTTTCAATATCATCAAATTTGGCCCCTCATCTCTCTCTCCACCATATCCTCCATCCAAACCATCACCATCATCATCCTCAGACTCAATCTCCTACTAGGTGTTGTTAATGTTGTTAAAGGTATCATCTTCCATCTCTTCAATATCTATAAGAGCTTGACCCCTTGCTAGTAGTGGAGTTTTTATCCTCCAAGGGCACACATTTACCCACTAATACATGAAAGTTGGAATAAACCTTACATTATCAACTCCTCCTACATAGGCCCAGACAACCTTTGGTATTTTGAGATAGCTTGTTATAGCCTTGCTCCTTGGGATAACTAAAGTAAATTTACTAATATTTCATGTGACATGAGTAAACCACTATGACCCCTCAAATACATCTTGTGTATATCTAAATTACCTAAGTAACCTATCAATATGATACTCCTATATAATATGGGACTACCTCCTAGTAAGAAAACATCTATGACCATAAACCCTATATACCATCCATATCTAAACCACTACAATTGATAGGTGAGGTATAACCTCTAGATAGGAAACTATGGTGTGAGATCATTTAACATTTGATGATAGAAGGGTATATATACTTTGTTCCCATGCCAACTATCTCCTATATAAACCCAACCATAGGCCAATGGTTTTTCAAGATCTCACATCCTGCACATCCCTACTAGTCACTTAATCTCAATGTGCTCCTAGTCTTAGACCGTGAGAAGTGTACAAGCTTTAATACTATGCCCACCCTAGTACAAAATCAAGTAAACATCTCTATGAAACCTTGATAAGACTATTGGTCCCTAATTAAAATATGTAGAGTCTTCCAACATGATCCTAACCATGCTACTCAGACCCATATAAAAGTATCAAACACTCTTCTAAGGAAATAATATGCCATTGAGAATGAACATAAGAACAAAAACCTCTCAATCAATCAAGGCTAGTGGTGAAAGATCCCCAGTAGGTAGATCATCTAGTTGAATATTCATGTAAGTCTCAATTAGGTTTATATTAACATTCCACTAAACCATTTAGATAGCTACATAGATCAGCAAGCATTACCTACTACTATGATGATGGTGTCTAAAATAAGTATCTCTCATGTATCAATAGATTGAGGATATTTCAAGTATCCTTAAGTGTGACAGTGGCCTCCCTAGTTATAAAGTGAAAGGTCAACATCTCACTATGTCAATGCTCTAGTAACACACTCAAATAAACCTGATCAATTCAGACAACTAGAATCTATGCCACATCATATACGTTTATCATCTATAATAATCTCACCAAGCCCTTAGTCTATATCTATGGGGTTCATAAATAATGAGATCATCTCTCATAATAGGTAAGCATTGCCACTTAGTCTTGTAATTAAAAAAAATAACAACAACCTAACTACATACTATTAATAGAGCCTACACCAAGCATACTCCATTTAAGTGACCCTCTTTTAGAAGTTAGATCCCTTCCAAGTCCTCAAAATTGCTTATTTTTTCCTCTTAGAGTGAAACCATCATTTAGTAGGGTGAAGCCATTATTTAGACATTTTTGCACATTTTTTGATGAAAGTGCCATTTTTATTTTCATAAAAATGGTGATTTTTATTTAAAATATGTAAAATCACCATTTCAACACTTTTTTACCATTTTCTAGCATTGATGTCATTTTTAGAAATGGTGATTTTGCATGAAGTCATCAATTTCTTTGGCAAATGCACCAATTTCCCTACCACACAAATGATGACTTTGCCACTTTTTGACTTTCAATAGACATTAAATGCTATTAATGATAATTAATGACCAATTTTAGTGTTAATTAATAGTGCCCCATCATGTGGTGGTCACTTGTGCTCCCTCAATCACTCTAATACATGTCACGTGTTCCTCTATGGGGCATTTTCTCTCAGTAATTTATGTAGAAAACTATAGCTAAAATTTTAGAAAATATGGGGTGAAAATAAATTATTTTTCACCCCACAGGTGAATATGTAGCCAAAAAATTGATTTTTTACCCCTGGGTCCTATAGCTCTTTTTGTGCCCTCTAAGACATTTATTTTTCATGTTTATGGTCCATTTTTCATGTCTTTTGATCTTAGGTGCCTTATTTTTTGACCATATTGTAACTAGGCCATGTTTTTGGGTCTCCCTTGAGTCCCATTTAACAACATAATTTTTCAAACTATATGTCGTGTTTGTTTGAATGTGCATGTTTGAACTCACATTTAGGCTTTAAATGTGATATTTTCCTTTTCCATCTCATCATAAATTTGTTTTATGGATTTTTGCATAAGATACCCTTGCCAATTTTCCCCATTATAGTAAATTATTTTTGAGATCGATTAATGATATATCTTGACTTTTATGGGCATTCTCAGTTTTGGTCATGCATCCTGTGCTAATGATTATAACCACCTATGGGAAAATCATTATTTTTTTACCCATTCCACCTGCCCTTCTGGGTCAAATGCATGCATTTATTATTATAACTACCTTTGGGAAAATTTTTGTTTCACATTTTCCATCCCTGATTATAACCATCTATGGGAAAATCATTATTTTTTATTTCATTATTAATTATAACCACCTTTTGGGAAATTAGTATCCATCCCACTACCTTAATGGGGAATCTATATGTGCTATTTCTTATAATTTACTTTGGGCAAACTAGTGCCACATATAATTTTGTTATTGATTATAAAAACCTTTGGGTAAATCGATATGTGTCTCACTGCCCTACTAGGGCATCTATCTAGGTCATTGATTATAACATCCTTTGGTTATACCAAAACCACACATTTAGTTACTGATTATAACCACCTTTGGGTAAATTAGTATCCATCTCATCACCCTACTAGGACATCTATTTGTGACACTTATTAAAACCACCTTTGGGAAAAATAGTGTCACACACTTCATTACTGATTATAACCACCTTTGGGAAAATTAGTGACTTTGTTTCTATTAATATCTATTACCACATTTGAGAAATTTAGTAATCCCACTCCCATTACCATTTGATCATTTCATTTTCTTCATTTTGAGGGAACATCAAACATTTCTATTTTTTTCATCCACACCCTTAATGGGGTATTAAGGGCTTATCAATCATCCTTTTGGACTTGAACGACTCATATTAATGAATTTTGAATTCTTTGAAAATACATCACTATACCTTTGTCTTTTAATGCCTTATCAATCAAGGGCAAATTGTAGACACTTGATTTTGGGCACATTCAAGCCTAAACTAGGATTCAATTCAATTTATAGAAAATGACACATCTAAGGCTATAAATCACTTGAATTTCCAAATTTTATTTTTATAAAGGATTTAATTGCATAAAAATGTGATAAGGCTAGATTATTTGGTGTATTACCCTATATGCATCAATAACCTAGTTTAGTTCTAACCCTAGTTAAATTATCACCTAGTAATTTGACACTTTTGGCCTATCAAGCCATTAATTGAAACATTTAAAACAATTTCCAAAAGCCAAAAATTAATAATAAAGACTAATTATGTTTTAAATCTTAATTAACTTACCAAAACAAAAATTCCAAATCAAATTAGTGAATTTCATTTACCAAAAAAGGAATTTTTAGCCAAATATGAAGTTAAAGGTCAAATGAGCTAATAAAGTGATTTATTATCTCCTAAATATTCAAAACTATGATTCACATGTCACAAATATATAAAGTGAGTTTTCATTCCTCAAAAATATCTGAAACTAAGTTATCAAGATTTCATGAGTGCCTTGACCCAACTCAAGGTTAGACTAACTCAATCTAGGTTAATTTAGACTCAAACCAAGTTAGAATTGAACCTAACCTCCTTAGGGTTAGAGTTATTTCTTTGAGATATAAATATAAGTGCCCACACCATATGCCAACAACTTTTTGTGTGTAATATTATTCTACTATAATACCTTCTTGAAGCCTTTAAGAGTATGTTATAATGCCCAATTTATGCCAAACTTCACACCAAGCTACAAGTGACTATTGGAGAGACTATAACACCATGGAAAAACATTACTATAAGACTCAAATCATCATAGGATGAACACTAAAATCCTTATTCCAACAAGTAAGTATCAATTTTACAAAGGCGGTAATAAATTTGTATTGACTTTATCTCTATTTTGCTAACTTGCTTATTGTGTTATGCTCTCCCTTATTCTTAGGTAAAAGGGTTTAGTCCTAGTGTATTATTATTTTTTATGTTTTGTCATTTAGAATAAAAATGAACTAAGATACATAATGTTTACTCTTCAAACAACTAAGATACAAACACAACACTATTTTAAATATCTAAAGCATTTAAAAGGTCAAATATACTATTGCATCACTTGTACCAAGGGTTACTAGGAGAAAGATCATATAGTCATACTATTACAATTCCACACATATGTATAGGAGGGAGACATACATGAGATTTTGAGGACCTCTTATGAGTATTGGCTATGTATAAAATACTTAATAATAATACGTTTACTAGGGCTAGTTCAACTTATGTTACTAACCCCATTTTGTAAAGTTGTAAGACATACAATGAAAAAGAACTAGGGTTGCATATTATCTAGATCTAGCACATAGGTGAACATAAGATGAGTCATAAAATAATCATACATGGGGAGAATAGGTTTTATCCAAATTTGTGGTCATATCTATTTATATCTCTTAATGGACACTAGAATTGGATACAGATATAAACATCAACATTACTATCCTAGATCAACATAATTGTCTAAATTTTAAAAGCAACCAGAACATAGAATAAACAAAATATATATCTTTAACACATCTCTATGATGACTCTTGACCACTGCCATGATCCAAAATAAAACATCAAATAATATACACTCTCTTTGTCATTTATTTGATTTATACTTACTATATTTATTGCACATTCTAGGTTAGACAAATATGTATTATTGACTATATTTTAGTGTAAATCTAAATATTATCATTCTTTTCAAACAAATTTATTTTCTTGGGTATTATATTTTAAAAATCCAAATCACATAAAACATTTGATGAACCCATCTTAAGTTTATTGAACCAAAACCATAGTTTGTATATTATGTTTTTTGCCCTCTCTTTAATTTCATTTTAGATATATGTATTTTATTTTTAGATCTAATTTGTGATTATGTGGTATCAGTTTAGGAATGTTAAATATTCTTATTTATTTGGCCCTCTTGGTTTTTCTTTACACAATTTTATTAAAGGTTCAACTCCTCATAGATATCCTACTTTATGGCCATCCAAATCACCCTCAACCAAAAAAGCCTCATTCCCTGGATGCTTTAATTCACCTAATGATCAATTTTTTTCATATGAGGATCTTATATAACATTAAAAATGGGTTCAAGCCCCTCCATTTGCTTAAAATTATGACAATGAAAGAAAAATGATGTAATTGCAAATCTAAATGACCAAGCTAGTGACCACAATTTTTTTTATTATGGATATATGAATGTAATGATATTCATCTTGGATATGTTTAACCTAATTCCCCTACTCCTTTGATTTCAAATTATGAAGAGTATCTAGAACCAACAAGCATGCAAAATGATATTATTACCAATGTTGAAAATCCAATTATTGTATCTCCACCTTCTTTGGTTGTCTTAAAAACCAAATGTGAGTTTCCCCATTCTAATGTTGACAAAGTAAATGAGGTTGAATTATCCTCAAATGTATCTCATAATGAAAATATTTAAAAATTCAAGTGTTTTACTTCACCTCCAAATAATGCAAATGTTGAAAATCCGATGTCTTCTTTTCATGATTCAAGTACACCTAGTCTAAGTTGTTCTTACCATCTAGTCTGTAATATGAAAATAGATGTATTATCTCTCATATTTTATTTATTGAATGGAAAAATGAGAGATCTAATGAAAATACTAAGGAAACACTTACAAAAATTTCATTTTTTGGGGACACACAAAAATTTCAAAGTCCATTTGATGTATCTCATTTAAAGGTCAAATCTATATATCCAAGAAACTCAAAAGTATAATTTCATTAACTCTTCATTTTATAAGTATAAATTAAAGTGATATTTTCATTCCCCTCACTCATGATATTATAAATGAAGTGATAAATGTCCCTTTTCATCCCTGTTTTACATTTTTGGCTAAACAAGAGCAAATGTTTACAAGTGAAATTATTTAACCAACTCTTATTAAATGTAACCAAATTACAAGAAAAGGAATATATTGTAATGATAATGGTATTATCCTTCATTATATACTTACTATTTAAGCATGGGCATTCCTTTACCAAATGTTGCAAAACCATATGATGATTTTCCTCTTGAGAGTGATAAAGGTCTTTACTATCCCTATGTTTCATGAATAGTATTTTACAACCTATAACAAAAACTTCAACCTATCATCATGATATTTTATATATTATGACTTCCATATGATATTTAAAACAAAAAATCAACACTCTTATGTTACAAGTTCCTTCTCATGAGGCTTTTTTAGGAGAATACATTACTA
Source organism: Torreya grandis (assembly GCA_037957365.1). Lineage (NCBI taxonomy): Eukaryota > Viridiplantae > Streptophyta > Pinopsida > Cupressales > Taxaceae > Torreya > Torreya grandis. The sequence goes on along the minus strand of JARHVA010008281.1, from coordinate 380,136 downwards.
GAATAACCTATTTCTTGACATGAATTTGAATATACTTATCCACATAATTTTATCATACCTAATTTCTCATTTTTTATGGTCAAGGGGATTTTACTAGTGATTTTCACAAATATATACACTCATTTGGACATTGGACCCAAAATGGAAGCTTGTTATTAAAATCTTTCCACCACAATTTAATAAAAGGGGCTCTTAATCAAATTTTTAGCCATCCAGATGGTTCCTAATAAATTTCAAGAAGATTGAGGATGTGTTCCTATCACATTTTCACCAATTTACCTTACCTAAGTTACCATTGTAACATTTACAAACATTGACCCAAAATGAGATTGAGTCTCTACAAGAATATCTTATTTGATTTAATGATGTTTTGTGTTCCTTAAACTAAACACCATCATATTTAGAAGTACAATTTATATTTAGTAGGGATATTATTTATCCACTTAGAGAGAGAATTTAATAAAAAATTTTCTTTAGTTGAGACCTTATATTGTGATCTACATAAATATTCATGTGATTTAATGAACACACAAACTTAGTTACCTATTTTTACATTTAAAACTAAACATGCTAAGACTCATGTTTCAAGGGAAAAAGGTACAAGTTAAAAATAATCATGAAAAACTTCAAAAAATTTCTATAAAACCACTAGTACTTAAAAAATACCAATAGTTAAAGTCTTAAAAGAACGAAAAGAACATGTTTTTTAGTACCTCCTACAATTAGACTAAATAGCACCACTAGATGCCAACCTCTTTAGTTTGATTGGTACCAAGTTAAACCACATGATATATTACATACGTTTTTAGATAAATGATTGATAAAACTCCCTCTTAATTCACATTACCCACATCATAGATTTGATAAGGTAAAAGGACATCAATTTTTCACTTATCATGGTATTTATGGTCATCAAGATAATGAGTGTTTTTCCATTGATCAATATATTACATAGTTAGTAGATCTAGAAATTATTGAATTTAAAAAATAGGCATCCAAAACTCATTTAAACACTTATCTTAGAGGCTCATCTAACAAGGTTTATCCATCTTATGTTGATCCTTCTAAAGAAAACATAGCCCATTAACCCTCACAGTAGATGACCACTAGCATAAGTCCTTCTCCTAGTGTTCTCTCTACCACGAATAATCATTCCCACACTAATCATACCAAGAAACCATTAGTTGATCAATTCTTGGATAGAGTCATACATGAAGGGGGTGTGCCTACATAATAAATGGGGTTTTTAAGAATGCACCAATATGTTTAATGGTTATGTCTATAATTTCAATAGAGTTGATTATAGAAGAAAAACTAATAATTAATTTACCACATGATAATTATACTAAAATTTCTTTGCTTGTTACACACATCAATTTTCAATGCCATGAGGGACCTCATGCATTTACCCTTCCTACTTAGGTGTCATGATGGACATCATGCCTCATAACCCTAGGTAGCTACTTAGTTTTACTCATATTTATTGTCATATACATTTATTATATATATCTTTACACCCTTATGGAATTTTATACATGACATACATCTTACATTACATATTTATTCTCATATAATATTTCAGTCTGATGTTATGTATGCACATTATATTAGACTATCATGCAATTATCATATATTATTTGGATAACATACATTTCTCATATATTTTTATTTTTAGGATAGTTATTGAAAAATTTCAATAACTCCCCTCAAAAGAGTGGGAATTGATGTGGTTTTTTATAGAGATAAGGTTCTTGTATTATACTCATAGTACATTTTTTAACACATAGGCTCAATTATATATAATTAGACATAGGTAAATATAGTGGGAAAATAGTGATCCAAAAGGTAATATAGGTGCATATAATTTAGACTATAAGGACACTAGAAAGTGAATGGGAAAATTAACACCACATGGCATTACTATCCAAGATATGGTGCTACTATCTAGTATCCTAATTTTCAAAATAACTCAAATTGGCTAGAAAAGTACAATAGGTACAATACAAGTTTTCACATATTCAATTAAAAATTTATCAATTATTCTCAATTATTATTAGATTCATAATAATTTAACTCATATTAAGATACCAAACATAGTTTATTATAACTCAGTTTAAAATCCACAAGCTTAAATATCATATTTGGGGGTATGTACATGACACATTATTTTCGTATACTCATTTACACACCATTCAATTAAATGGAATGATAAATTACATCTAATTCTCTACACTATATACACCTAACATCATATTCTATATTAAACACCAGTTTCATGCCTTACTTCATCTGTAGTGTTTGGCTTTCCCGAGTGGCCTAGATCCACCTAATATACCCAAGTGGTCATAGAGCCAACATACATACATACATACATATATATATATATATATATATATATATATATATATATATATATATATATATATATATATATATATATATTTAGTTAGTTAGGCATTTAAACTACTTTTTAAATTTTATTTTTAGATGCATCTACTACATATGGGTGGGTAATGATTAATTCATAGTGTATTTGAATTCATGAGCCACCCAAACATGATGATTGAGCAAGATATTAGCTCAGTACAAGCTATTCACCAAATTATAATAATATACACACATATACATAGGTTATCACATGGTTAATTCATTAATTCACTTATCCAATGAGGTGTATTCATTGTTTTATTTCCTATCTCTTTAATTTACTTTATGCATGTTTCACTTGCATGACACATATTAAAGCATGCTTCACATACTCAAACCCAACTTCATAGGCTTCACTTATTAGGTAAGTCCAAGTATGCTTGTTTTTACTTTAATCCTAGTAATTTTTCTTTGCTACATTTATATAATAAAATGGGGGTGGAAAATTAATCACCCAAAAGTGGTATTTGAGTGCTAAAAGTGCTAATTAAGACTACCTATCACTAGATTAACTCTATACCTATCCTAGATCCTATTATCAAATATATTCAACATTTGTGTGGGCACATGCATCCCTAATGAGCCCTAAATTAGTCATAGATACTCATTTCTTAATCTTGACCCTTCATTCCTAGTGTTATACCAATTGGACACTAGCACCATAATAAAGAAACTAGAGCTTCATAGCGCTAATGTATTTTTCCTTCACTCTTCCCAAATGGATATCTTCTCAAAATTAGAGCCTCCTAAAGTTGGCTTAGAGATATTTTATCATATTTAAAAGCAACAAAATGGTATAAATACATGACTTTTAGCCCTCTAACCACTAGATGTGAATTAGATGCAAAATACACATTCAACCACATAATAAATTGAGAACAATTAATGTTATCAATCCCTATTCTACCCTAATTTTGCATACTAACATCTACAATAACCCTAAGCTTAGAATTTATAGATTTTTAGTCTCAATCACATTCAAGGAACTCAAGGCCATTATCATACTAGCATCATTTTCACTTTCACTAGCACTTAGGTGGGGATAATTACATTAGGTTTGATCTTTCCTCATAATATATATGTAAATATCTTCACATTGGGGTGTTGAGGATGTTTAACCTACCCTACTAATGAAAAAAATAAATAAATCATACCCTAGTTGTATGTAAAATTAGTATTTACATAAGAAATCAATCATTATAAGCACAATACAAGGTTATAAAACTCATACACACAAGAACATACACTAAAGATCCAAACATAAGTGCACCAAGAAGTTTGGGATAGTCCTACATAGAAGACACTACTACCAATATTAGGACACTACTACCACTTTTCCAACAATGATTCTACTATCTAATTATGGTGTTACTATCCAGGATGGGTTCTAACATAGGGATATAATTTAAAACACTTAGACTAGCTTCCATCTCAGTTTTTAATACTTAGATCTTCAATATCATGTGTTTTCTAGCTAAGTTTTTACTTGCACTATTTATTATTATTTTTATAAAATTTAAAGCTAGTAAATTATGTAAAAAATCAATGGTTATATTTATTTCATATTGTTTACCTAATTTAATCTACTTAACTCTTTAAAAGATATAGGATTTACACATTTATAAGTCTTCAAAGGTTAAAACACTTATGTATTAGGTTTAGTCTCATTATCCATTTTAATATGATGTAAAACTTACTCCTTAATATAATTTACATTTTGGTTTTCCATTCATAGAAATTATTGGTGTTAGAGGATAAATTGAACTTGTATCCATTGTGGAAAGAAAAAATTTGTAACAGTTTGTAGTTTTAGTTGTTGTACAAATTAAATTATAAATAGAGTGAAAGAGTGATGCAAATATAATACACCCCCAAATGCTTCAAACATAATACATGCTTGTAAATATGTTTATTAGATCTAAGAGTTCTTATTGAGAAATAATTTTAAATTTAAAAAATAAGTGATTTTCAAGGAAAAAGAAGACATTGAGCTTAGCTAATACTACATCCAAAATAATTACACTAAGTGGGAAAATAAGAGAAAATATTATTTTTTAATGTGAATGGGTTTGTCTGCTTGCCAAACTAGACATCACCCTCCAATATTTGATTGAAAAATATATAAAGATATTTTACAAAATAATATTAATTTCTCTTTAATATATTTCTCCACAATATATTTTTTTAAAGATTTCTGCCACAACAGATAAATCTTTCCCCCTTTTTAACACACCTAATATCAATATTGATGCATGTTGTTTAATAAAATGGTAAGCTAAAATACTTTTGAAAATTCTTAAAAGATAACCAAATAAACCAAAATGACCAAAGAATTTAGAAAACCAAGAATTTACTATGAATGATAGTTTTATTAAAAAATATAGGTGGTTTTACTAAGTTTTAGCTATGATGGGAAAACATGCCAAAAGAAATACCTTGCATGATGGAAAAGGATGTAGGGAGACTACCAAGAATATTTAATCAGAAAAGAGGCCATGAATTTTAGATGGGTACTAGGTGAGGGAATCCAATGATTTATCCATGCATGAATTCAATGTAGGTAAGAATGAACCATAAGTGGTTTGAATATTATATTTGACTAGTATGTAGAATATTGAAACATTTTCAATATTCTGGATTAACATGAATAGGTCTTGGCTTAGTAGAGTCAATAACCAATTTTAAAATGTTTTTTTTTACATGTAGCCATAGTGAGATGGATATATGAAGGGTTTTCTGATAAACAATAAATAACTAAAAACCATGCCATCACAATTTTTTTTTCAAAAACATGTTACTACCAATTATAGAGTAGTATATTACCTTCTTAAAGTAGTTATGTTGAGTTAAAGCATTTGAGGTAGATTAGATTACCATTATAGACTTGGAATATTTGTGTGACTAAGATTAGGCTATGAAATTGAGAGTAGGACATAGGTATAATCCAAGTCCCCTCACAATGAAAGATCACTATCTCCCTTAGATCTATAAAATAATCCATTACACAACTAAAACAATAGATTTTATTAAAAAATACCCTTATAATCTTGAGGTTTTTTGATATTTCAAAAAAACTTAAAATTATTTTTTAAACCCTCTAAAAAAATTCCTCATAATAAAATAAAAATATTACCAAGATTTAAAAATAAATATTACGACATAAAACTAGACATATAATTACTAGAGTGGTGCTCTAATACCATATCAAAGTTATGGCTAAGATCACTAGATCATACAAATGCATAGGTTCAAGATAGGTGAAAAATAAATGTTGGTAATTTGGCCTACCAAGGTAAAATGCCAACCCCTAAAACTAAAAAAAATTCATAGCACCCACTTGAGCCTTTATATGATGATATCCTCAATCATGATGTCTCCTATTTTCTTTTTGAAGTCATGTAAACACTCCAAGAGGTTTCATTAAGTCTGTTTGTGATCACCATATATCCTAGATGTCCTTAGTCATTAGGTGATGTTCTTGGCCATCATAATCTTCATTGATTGTCATTTGAATGGAGTATGTCTGAATTCCTTGTCATTTTTATGATTCCATTTCAATTGGTGTCAAGCATGATGTTTGATAATGTTTGGAGGTCGTTGATAAAAAATTCAAGTGGTCTCATGATCTAAAGTGCCTTGATAGAGATGTATGAGAGGTGGAAATTGATAAATCACTATGATTTTAATGATATATTAAATTTATTAAAGTATGAAATGAACTATAATATTTTAAGGTGTAATAAATACATGTAAAAGCCTCATTAAAGTCTTTTCAGAAGGCTATGAGGTATTCTTCATGATACTTATTGACAATTCTCCTTGTGAAGATATTAATATTACCTAAAATAAAGTTTTTGAGTCTTTACATGTTAAATTTTGAGTTAAAATGCACTAAATAATTCATAATACCTTTAATCACCTTCATATTTATGTCAGTGTTTTAAGTCAAATGTCTTATGCTTTGGAAGTATCTCCTCTACAAGTCTAAAGTGTTTTTTGGCCTCCAAAGTGTTCCCAAATGTGAAATGTGACCAAATTTTCCCTCCAAATACTTATTATTTTTTTTAATATTACCTTTGAATAATACTCTTCCTCATGTTTCCATAAAAAGGTGGTTCAAATCTTGAAATATAGAGAAAATGTAGGAGAAAGAGTATTTCCATATGTTTTCTATAAGATATACATATTTGTACAAACTTTTATCTATAGTTTAGGTTTGGATATTGTATATGGAGTAATGATACATGTTTTAGAGAATATTCATGTCAATAAAATTCAAGTAAAGGTCAAAACTAGTCTTCTAAATCCATTGAGCTCCTTTTCAGCTTGAGAGAGTCCTTCAGGTTTTTAGATGGTATGACCATGAAAGAGAATATCAAGATATAAAATTTTGGTTAGAGTAAGGGGTATTAGAGATATTCCATAGTAATTTTTTTTAGTTTGGATCTATCTCCTTTATGAACAATCTTTAAAAAGGTAAATTACTCACAATGGTTTCTTCAATTAGGCAAGTAACTAGTTTTCTATGTTTTCTCCTCTCTTGAGCATGATGATAGAAGAATGGCAGGTTATGGAGCTTGTAATAAGTCTATTAAAACTTTTAATATCATTATAGAACCTCATATCACATGTTTGAAGTCTATATATTTATATAAGACAAATGAATGCCAAATCTTTAGTCTATAGACAAGTTGGAGAGGTTGTACAATTAAGTGGTTGATTCATGGGTATCAAGACTCATTATGATATTGTTTTTAGGTTTAATTCATGTCCATTATTTAGTATTCATTTTTTTCACACCTCAACAAATCATATAATATCCTATAAACCATCAATCTACCCTTAACATAAAACCTATTTCCTATGTTGTCCTTGTGAATAGTCTTTTTGGTCAAATTCAGAGTAGAACCTAAGTTGTTAGGGTATAGATATGATTAAAAAGTTTTAGATATTAAAATGACTTGAATCAAGGAGTTAAACAAGGTTGATAAATTTTTATAATACCCATTGGCCTCTTTAGACCCTTGAAATGGCTTATGACACTCTGAAGAGCAAATGACCTAATCAAGCCTTATATGCTTAGAAACTCTAATTAGGCCTGTGTATGCCATGATAAAAAATGCATTGTGATTAATATGTAGGAAAAATAGGACACTTATTTTTAACTCTATATATAATTTGAGGAGTAAAAATTAGCACCATATGTAGCATTATATTTAACACCTACTTAGGACCTTGGTAGGTGAAATGATGATGAGTGTCTTGAGTGAAATCTCGCCCTACAATAGTTGTATGAAATATATATGTTAAGAAGGTAGATGACTTGTTTGGGAGTCTATCTCAGAGTTTAATAATACTAGATGAGATCACCTTGACTATTTCAAGAAACCAATAAAACTATGAATAGTTCAAGCATGATAGATAAGACTGTTGGAGAGAAGGCAACATTGCATTTCCCTTATTAGAAAAAGTTAAGGTAAGTTTGAATTATTTAAGGTAATGTGTTACTTCTTATTTCCATGATATTAAACAATGCTCATGGGAAAATTAATTTTTATACAAGATATTTGATCATATAGGGTTAATGAGGACCTTAGAGAAACTTTTTCCCTCTTAAGACCAATCTCACATCTATCATCAGTTCATATACATAGTCTAATGACTATCTACAACAACCATCATGAAGTCACTTCAATATGATATGAGAGACTCTTAAAGGACAATTTAGGATTATATGAAGGATTAAATGTGCTCTAATCAAATTCTAAATACTAAGTGAATATAATAAACTTGTCTTAAGGCATCCACCTTATGTACTGTACTTAGAATTATCTCAGTCTATACAACAAGGTTTGGAGCCTCATGATGATAAATTTTATTAAAGTGAGGTCATGGTCTATATTTTGAAAAAAACTAATGGTGATATGGTTTCAAAATGAGTGGTGAAAGTTTCAAAGTTATATCATTTCCATCGCATGTCATGTTCTAATCAACCTATTGTCTCATACAAGGCTTACATAAACAACTACAATGATCCCTATTTGGCTCACTCAACAGTATGAGATGAATATTATTGCTCAAAGGTGGTTGGTGGATAGGTGAAGTTTATAAAAAACTTTTAAAAGTGAGATTAACATAAAAAAATACTCAGAAAACCTACATGGTGAAACTCACCTCTCTCATAGGCAAAAATGTAGGATGAACACCTAGAAGCCATCATGGTGATGTGAAGTGATATGTGAGAAAGGTAGAGCTCAAAGTAGGTAATAAGGGAATTTAATGAATATTATACTAGGATTTGATGGCATATCAGGGGTAAATGACCCCATGTTAGGTATATCATATCAAGACACCTAAAGTGACTATCTACAACTAATGAATAGATGGCCATACATAGCCAATACTAGGGTCAATTGTATGGACACGTCCACATGGCCTAGAAAAATGCAATTTAAGGTAAAATATAGTCAAGGAGGAAGATTTAAAAAATTAACCTCTGAATTCAAATGATAAATTTATACCTTAACACTTTCAATAGGATCATGAACTCTACTTAAGGTTTGCAAATTCATGAAGGTATATAGCCCTGTGTACAAAATAAAAATAGTGGGAACCTAAGAATATCCTTCAAGATCTAATGTACCAAAGGAAGAAGTGAGAAGAAGGTTAATAATTAATTTGGAGGTATACAAGTGATAAATTATGGTGGAATGGATAAAAACACTTCCAATTCCCCAATCAACACTTACAACTAGTATTGGAAGAGGCATTTGCATTGAAGGAAATGAGGAGATATGATGTGGTGATAGGCTGTATAGGGTTGTGAATAGATAGTGAAAATGATAAGAATAAATTAAATAAGTATCCTATTACCTAATCAAGGAATTATCAAAATTCTCAGACCCAAAACCTCATACATACATAACCAACATGCATCTACATAGTCAACACTCATAAACACCACTCAAAATATATTTTTGGAAGAATTTACATATTTGAGGTAGCAATAGGTATAATTAAGAATTGAAATTTGGTATAAATATTTATTATAAATTTTTTAATATTATTATACTATCCCAAAGGTCATATAAATATTTTAAATAATCATTCTTCTATCATAGATCTTCCCTAATCCATTGATAGACATTAAAGGGACCAAGAGAGTCATAATGGAGTTGTGAGGACAAGACATATATTTATAACTTCATGAGAGGGTTTTGAAGAAATTAAGGGTTATTTTAGTGTCTTTAGATACTCTCTAAGGTAGGAAAAACTCATATTTTGTGATAAAATGCCCTTGAGGGCTAGTAAGGAAGAGAAACCTAAAACAGGCCTATGCACTAGTAGTAGTGGCATCCTTGTGGGTTGAGCAATGTTTGAAGACATTATATAGATAAAAAAAAAGTGAGATTGGTATGTAAGCATATCATGATGAGAAATAACTTAGGTTAGACATGAAAATTAGAAAACTCAATCATTAAAGGCTATATAAGCTATGACTATTTGAACCCCTAGGGTAGAGGAATTAAGGTTTACAAAGCATAAGGTGACCCTGGGGTAGAGAAAAGAATTTTATCACCCTAAGATCATGTTTTAAAAGTTTTATAATCCATAAAATATGTCTTTGAAGGAGGGAGAACCATGTAGACTCCTGTCTTCCCACACACAGTTTAAATAGTGATACCTATAGACAATCTCATGAAGAAATTGAGAACAAAATTAAAATGTGAAAATTTGAAGATGATAATAGGTATAAAAATTGATTTTATGTTGAGTATGAATCTATAAAGTACTTATAGTTCACTCAAACCTCAACACTTAGTTAGGCCAATTAGGTCTAAAAGCCTATTCTAGGCCTACAAGACCTATAACACCTTAAGACACCTTCAAGCTCTCATAATCATTAATAACAGCATGATAAGGTGTGAGAATTTGTTTAGGTCCTAAATAAAATGTTTCAAGTAGATGAGAATAGGGGAAGGTCAATTTAAATCTCAAGAACCATCTTGAACTACATAATTTACATAGCTAGTTTGACCCACCTATTTAGATGCTTGGATATTTTAAAACAAGAATACTTGGACCAAATGATCTTACCAAGATTTGAAGACCGATATGTACTTGAGTTTAATGGAGGATTATGTTTATTTTATCAACACAATTTTATTAACTATTGTTAATACTATAATAAAGTCTATAATGTGTGTAGATAGCTCATGGTTAACTTCCCTATGTATGTATCTTGAAAAACCTTTTTCATGGGAACCCAATATTCTCAAGAAAGTTGAAGGGGTTTGTGGAGTAAATATCCATGGCAAGATGTTTTGGTTTGGAGGTTCATACTTTAGAAACCACATTAATATGGTGTACTCCAAAACCCTCCCTAAACCCTACTATACACCAATCTTGAGAAATGTGAAGATTATTGCACCCAAAAACCCATGAGTCACCCTATAAATATTTAAATCATGAATTACACTCAAATAGGGTCTTGAACATGATACTGTGTTGTATGAAACTATACAAATGTGTAAAAAATAGTGTTTTTTGAGGGAAAAGAGTAGAAAGAGAGATACAAGGTAGTTTAAGATGATGCCAATCATTGGAAATGTTTTTTTGGAACTTTTTTTCACCTTCTCAAGGAATTTGATGTCCAAAAACGTGACTTTAATTGCCTCTATAAGTCTCTTCTAATCATCGAGTCTGTAGGAGTGAAGGACAAGGTGACTTAGTCACATAGTTTGACAAATCTATACATGTTTCTTACCCAATAAGACCAATGTTATTATTTAAGGCATTTATTCAAGCTTAAAATAAATTTATTGATAGGCTATTAATGTTTCATATATGTTTTTCATGGCCATCAAACACTAGCAGTTAGGCTACTAGGCTTAATTGGTCTAGTAGACCTACTTGGTCAATCAAGTAAAGTTGATAATGGCATAGGTAGACTATCAAATGAGTTAATTTAATTTAATCATGTTGAATAACTAATATTTAAGTGGAAATCAATGAATAACTAATCCTTAAGTGCCAATCCATATATAATTGATCCTTAAGTGGCAATCCATGCATATTCCTTAATCTTAAAGGAGGAAGGAGTCTTTCTCTTGAATTAAGTCTTAGGATAAAATAAGGAGAGGTTTTTATATTATTATGATGGCCCACCACCTAATTTCAATTCCAAACATCTCATTTAAGGATCATGCATGAGCATCAAACATGGAGATATTTTTGTAGAACTGTTTATAACTAAAGTAATGTAAAAGTTAATGATTATCATTTATAACCTTTTTACTTTATCATCCATGCCATTCTCCCTTATTATTCTCTCCTATTTATACTATATATATAGGCCTTTAGTCCTTAAAAATTATCCCTCACTTGGGTATGGGGAAACTCTACCAGGTTTTATACTTGATGGACTTCTTGAACTAATGAATAAACTATTATAGATACTCTATTATTGGATTATAACATGTTTATGATTATCCAGATGTTTATAAGTGGTATAAATATTCCTTTATCATGTTTTTTTCACACCTATATGTTGATTATTAATCTTATACAGGTTGTGTGAAGTGTCAAAGTTTGGTGATCATGTTTAGAGTGTAATCTAGTTGAATGTGCCTCAAGATAGGCCTCTCTCCATTCACCTCTAATTTATAGTCATCCATCAAGATATTCATATGAAATAATATTTATTAAGATTTTTGTAGATATTGATTTAGTCAATTTCTAGTTCATTAATGTTTTTAGGAGTACAAGATTGAGTGGATGAATCATTTAGGTACATCACCATCACTAGAATATGTATTCCCTTGAAGTTATATTTCTAAATATTTTCACCCCCAAAGAAAAATAGGCTTAGGAAAAGGATTCAAATTTGATACATTAGAGGAGATAGCCTCATAATGTAGAGGTTTGGTTTAGTTATAGGTAACCCACAACCTTTAGACCGATCCAATGTTAGTCTAGATTTGAAGGATAATTGAATAATCTACTTCAACAAGGTGCAACTTGGGTTGCTAACAATAAACAAGCACATGAGCCATACCTACTAGCAAAAATAAATTAATACAAGAATATTATATAATAAAAAGAGGAGCCAAAATACTAATATTCAATTAATAAAATCTCACAAATGTAAGGTGTACATATAGGAGAGTGTTTAATAACTCTTCCACAAAGGGTGGTCAAAGACCCTTAGAATAAAATAGTGACTCTAGCAAAAAAGGTGGTCAAAGACCCTTATAATAGAAGATTAAATCCCATACCTAAAATATCTTTTCAAGGGAGTTACTTCCTAGTCATTCAGTCAAATTTTATACCTGAACACACTTCTTAATAAAAGTAGGAAAAATATAAGTGAGGTAAAAAATACCATAATAAATATATTAAAAATAGATACCCTATAATCTAACAAAAGATGTAGAGATCTATATTCTAAGGGCCATAAATTTTGACTTATTAACTTGAGTGTGATATAATGTGTGCAAACAATATTATAAACAACATATGCATTCATCCATAAAATGATAAAACATTTAGGCTCATTTATAATATGTTTATAGAGACATAAAATATCATTTAAGGGTCTATTCATCAATTCATGCTCTACATAGAAACAATTCACATATATATAGAAGTAAATAAACATATTTTTTCATATCCAACACACATTCTAACTAGACAAAGTCACAATACATAAGCAAAAGCACACTGTGCTCATGTCCACCTCATACAATATTTTTCAAAGAAAAAATGAGCCATTATTTTATAATGAATACGTGTTTTTTATTCTTTTTATACAATTAAAATCCATATAAATTTAATATATTTTGAAATAAATTTGCTTCAAGGATAATTATCTAACTCTAACCTTAGTTTATATCTTTATCAAGATTAAAAATTATTTAATTCTATATATATTTATATTTTATTGTATTATTTCTTATATATCGTCTTAGATCACATCTCAATATATTACATTTATATTTAGAGTTAATTTTATTTCATAATCAATTATAGTGTAAACATTTTAGTGAACCCATTATAGTTAGAACATTGATTATTTCTTGTTAATTTTTAGATTAGTGTTTCAATTTAATTTTTAAATTCATGATAATGAAATAATAAATTCCTTAACCTTCGATACTATTTGTAACATAAGGATTCAAATTTTCCACCTTGGAATAATTTTGTCTTAAGTGTTGTCATTGATGTCAAGGTTGATGTCATTGATGTCAAGGTGCATCTTATGAAGATGCATGGTGAGTGGTATATGAGATATGATCCATGTGACATGAGAGAATTTTAAGGCAACCTAATTATTCCTCTAAGGTTGGTGTCAAGTTTTAGGTCAAGGTCAAGGTAAGCATGTTTGATCACTAATATTTAAGTACAAGGTGTCTTGAAAAGCTTAGTCATAACAAGCATAGTGAATCCATGAGAATGTGAATGGTAACCATGAAAAAGTATGATATTGTAAAAGTAGCTTAACATGTATGTGAACAAGGTATACAAGCTTCAAGGAGTTTTTTAGGGTCAGTTGCCACAGTCATCATGTTTTTAAACCTTATAAGAGACTTGAGAAGACTTGTGCATAGGATGCCTAGTCTTGTGCATGAAGGAACATGGTGGCCTAGTGGTATGGATGAATAGAGGAATAAGAGGCTATATGAATTTGTTTAAGCATTTATATGGGTAATTAGAGCACTCATAAGTGTCTCAGAGTAAGCCTACAAACCTAATATGTAACTGAGACTAATTATAGACTCTTCCTGGCCTAATGAAAGGTCATGAGGTGTTTCCAAGACCTATGAAGGATGAAAAGTAGTGTTAGATCATGTGAAAAGTTTCTTAATCATGTGAGTGAGGTGGAGAGTGCATGGATAGTGGCTAGAAGGCCAATTTTAAGGCCTAATGTGACTTGTAGGTTAAAAACCTAGAGAGAAAAGGGAGATATGGTGGCCTAATGGGGTATCAAGATTAATTTCTAAGGTAAGAATGAAAATGTGATCATTTTTGGTGGTGTGATAGGTTTTCCTAGGTGTGTTAACTAATTCATAGGTCAAATTTTGTAAGAAAAGGTAAGGAAAAGTGTCTCAAGGTCTCTCAAGTTCATAGAATGAAGGGTTCTCAACATAAAAAGGTATTTCATGTACTCATTGGCATGTGTAACCTATGAATGATAACCTAAGACATTCAGGGTAGATAAGGAAGGGTCCTATCACAAAGTTACAAGCATTGGTTTCTATAATAAAGGGCTAAACTTTATGAATGATTGTTAAGACTATAAGGTGCTTTAAACCTCTCTAAAACCCTAAATTTAACTTGATGAGAAATATCTTGATTAAAACAACCCATAATGGTTTTTAATGGATATTTAAGCTATTTTATATTTTATTAAACTCTCTCAAGTATCTCTAGGTGTGTTTTTTTTGTTAGGAGAGTGAGTGGACCCTAAAGGAAAGGCCTTACTTCTCTAAAATTTATTGTAATAGGTAGAGTTGATCGAGTCAAAGTTACTAATTGGATGAAGGATAAAGATTGAGACTTTTATATTATTTAAATTATGGTTTATAATTATTTTAGATACATAAAGTGTGCTAAATGGTTCATGAAAGTTGACCTATCACTAAAAAGCCTAATGGTGTAGAGAGTACGAAAACTAGGCATAAGTGAGAAGTTGATTAGGGGAGTGTTATAATGGACTAAGGATGAATCCAATTACATGGAGAAGTTTTTCAATACCTTTAATACATGTTCATATTTGATATATGTTTTGGATTTTAGTGTATATTATTAAATTATTGATCATAAGTTGACCTATCTTGTACATATGAGATAATGAAAGTGTAAGGTTGTGATATTGGTCTACAAGATGAATATTTTCACTTGACCATGGTATATTTATATATGAGAGTTACCTGAATATATCATAATATAGTCTGAATTCATCAATAGTATTTTAAATTTTTTACATAGGTGTTGAAGGTCATTATCACCATGGCTATGTTTGAAGGTAAACTAGTAGATTTAGGCAAGCAAGTTATAGTGATAAAGTTGGCACTTAGGTAATTGGGGTTGGTATACCATGTGAATTTGGTGATTAAATAAATTTTATTTTTGAGTAATATTAATATATTCCATTTATATATATCATTAGGTTTTATTCCTTTTGGGGGTTTCCTACAAGAAGAGGGCTAGTTGAGCGAAGAAGGCTAGAGGATAGTTTGAGAGGGATAAAAGTGTATGAAGAACATAATAATGAGATCATATTATATTATATGAGAAAAAATATTTATTAAGGTTATCAAATTTTTTATGTGGTTTATTTGTTGATGAGTCATCTAGGGGGTTAGTGCCTCTTTGCAAGTAGGTGCTTGTTAAAGCTGAGCTGAATTAGTGCTTAACTAGTTGTGGTTGGTACTCTGTGTGAATTTGGTGATTCACTAAAGTTTTTGTTTGAATTATAGGATTGAATTAAACTAAAAAATATTAATGGGTTTTATTTGCCTTGAGGTTTTCTCAGATATATGGTGTTTTGACTTATGCAATCTTAGCTCATGATTGTCTAGTTGATTGTTTATGCATTACTTATTCTATATGTTGATGATTACTTAAGAGGATTTGATAAGAATTTTTTGAAGACTAATTAAACCCTCCCAATGATTTTTTATTCCAAAATTTGGTATCATATCTTATTCCTTTTAATTATATCTAAAATTCTAAAAGATATCCTAGAAGCAAGGATGGCTAGTCAGTAAGCTCAAGGTGGTTTCTCTAGAAGTAAGTCTCCATTGTTCAATGAATATAGCTATACCTTTTATAATGTAATAATTATGATATATTTTATGTCACAAATACATTATATTTGGTATTTAGTTGTGGATGGTTATACTAATCCTATTCCAAAAAAATATGTAGTAGGTGAGAAGGCTAGTGAAAAACACTCCAATGTAATGAATGCCATTCATTGTGGCCTATCAAAGATAGGGCTTGTGAAGTTAATACACTATGTATTATCCAAAAAAATATGGGACAAATTGAATACCATATATGAAGGATACACTAGGGTGAAGATGGCTAAGTTGTAGACCAATTGAAAATAGTTTGAAAGTCTAAAGATGAAATAATTACCTCTTACCTATTGAAGGTTGATGAAGTTGTCAATTTGATTAGAGGATTGGGAGAAGAGTTGAAAGAATATATGGTTTTTATAAAAATATTGAGATAAATAAATCATAATTTTGACTCTAAGGTGTCTATAGTAGAAGAGATGCAATATTTAGACAAGCTATATATGGATGGATTTCATGGAATTTTGACTGCCTATGAGATGAGAACTAATGAAGGAAGACGTCTCAAGAAAGAATAATCTTTAAAAGTTGAGAATAAATCAAAATCCAAGAGGGTCAAGGATGAATAATGATTAGATGTTGATTATGATCAAATGATAACCATGTTTGAAAGGAGGTTGAGGTGTACATTTGGTAAGTTACCCTTCAAATGTTTCAATTGTATCAAGATTGGTCACTTTGCATCCAATTGTCCTAACAAGGATAAATCTAAGCATAATGAATAACATTATAAAGATTGGGGAGATTAAAATAAAACCTATAAACTTGATAATAACAAGGAGTTTAGGAAATATGAAGGTAGAAAAGGAACCTTCAAGAAAAAAATAAGCATACTAGAGAATATGACTCTTCTAATGTAAGTGACTCAAGTGAATCTAATGATGATGATGACAATCATGAACCTAAATATGACAATAATTAAACCTTTTTTATGGACATAAAATCATAAAATGAGGGTTGTTAAAGTGGTAAAGGGATTATGTTTTATTTGAAATTAGATGAAGAAGAAGATGAAGTAGATCTTGAAGTAGAATTGGTAAGTGACCTAAAGGAAAAAGAATCATAAACTAAGATCATTAGTTAAGGAATATGAGTATCAGATTGGCTTGTTTGATGAAAGGCTTATTAATGCTTCTAAGGAGTATGATGAGATCATAAATCAAGTTGAGGCATATATGGAAGTAGTCAATACAAGCCTAAAGGTTAAAGAGGAATAATGCATCAAGTTTGAAAGTAAAATATAATCCTTGAAAGTTGAGTTTTATCAAACATCTAGCATAGTGAGGACCTTTGTGAAGTTATAAAAAATCACTAAGACATTAGATGATATCTTGAGTAGTCAAAAGTCTAAAAGTGAAAAGACATGTCTTGGTTTCAAAGAAGACCAAAAGGAGGTACCAAAATTCAAGGAGAAGACAACTGAATACAATAAGGTCAACATGAAAAGACCTACCAAATAACCTAATGATATAAGGTATACCAATTCATTCAATGGTTATTGTTTTGTGTGAAATAAATTTATTCATATATAAAGAGAGTATAGAAGACACTCTAAGAATTATTACACATGGGACTATGGAAGGGGTCATAACTCACATCAATCAAGAGGTATGTACAAGGTTGTTTTCTATAGTTGTCATGATGTAGGACACATTTTATGATTCTATCTTAACAAGGTTAGAAATTCATCAAGTTGACACAAGAGGTTTGAAGCCTCTAAAATGATAGAGAGAAGTTAAATCAATGTTTTAAAACCAAAGATAATGAAGATGAGTCATGATCAGTCTACAAGATCAAGTGGATTATTTGCTATGATTGAGAATGCTTCAAATGTGAACTCAATTTAGGAATGCTTGTTTTTAGCCTACATTAATGATCAAATGGATGATGAAGAGATCAAATATATATTACAAATCAAGACTAAAAGGGTATTGAAGGACATTTAGTTAGATGATAGCATGGAGATCTGGGAATCTCCTATAATTTTAATTTTTTAGTGATTTATGGAAAGAGAAGACTCCATTAGGCTTCATAGAGACACTAATTAGTTTGGAAAATCATGGTAGATGCTTTATTTGAGGGGGAGAAATTTAGGTTTGTGACTGAGTTGTATCTACATTGAGAAGTGGTCTTATAATCTAGATTATTTTTGAGAAGGTATGCATGGATTAAGGTGGATCATGTTACTTTAATGTTTCATATTCTCTATATGAAAATAAGGTGTGATTCCCAATGACAGATGTGGAAGACCCTTTGTAATTAATGTCAAATTAGGAGAAATTTCTATAAGGGAGATTGATTAGTTTTAGGAAGATGTGAGTAATCAATTATACTATTGAATAATTTTTTTCCATAAATGATAAAGGGAAATTTTTTTGAGAAGTGTTTTCATTTATGTCAAGGTTTATGTCATTTCATGTCATTGATGTCAAGGTGCATATTTTGAATATGCACGGTAAGTGGTCTATGAGATATGAGCCATGTGACATGAGAGAATTTGAAGGAAACCTAATGATTCCTCTAGGTTTTATGTCAATTTTTATTTCAAGGTCAAGTTCAAGGTAAGGATGTTTGAGGACTAAACTTTGAGTACAAGGTGTCTTGAGAAGCTAAGTCATAATAAGCATAGTGATTTCATGAGCATGTGGTTGGTAAACATGAATAAATATGATATTGTCTAAAGATATTTAAAGGTATGTGAAAAAGGTGTACAAGAATCAAGGAGTGTTTTAGGGTTAGTTTCCATATATTTTAAGTTTTTAAACCTTGCAAGAGATTTGAGAAGGCTTATGCATAGGATGCCTAGTCTTGTGCATGAAGGAACACGGTGGCCTAGTGAGATAAATGCAATTAGTCATAAGAGTATTTATTAAGTTGTTTAATCATTCATATGAGGTATTTAAACACTCATGAGTGTCTCAAAATAAGGCTATAGTGGTAAGACCTATAGACCTAACATGCAACTAAGACTAGTTCTAAACTTACCTGACCTAATGAGAGGTTATTATGTGTTTTCAATACCTATGAAGGATGTAAATTAGTGTTATATTATGTTATAAGTTTATTAATCATGTTATTTATGTGGATAGTGCATGGATAGTGGATAAAAGGTTAGTTTCAAGGCCTAATATGACTTGCAGGTTTAAAGCCTAGAGAAAAAAGAGAGAGATGGTGGAATAATGGGGTATTATGATCATTTTCAAAGGTAATAATGAACATTTGAGAATTTTTAGTGTTATTATAGGTTTTACCAAGTGTTCTTACCAATTTTAAGGTCAATGTTTGTAATAAAAGTCAAGAAAAAGTGTTTTAATATTTTTTGAGTGTATAGAATGAAGGGTTCTCAATCCAAGAAGGAATTTCATGTGTTATTTGGCATGTGTGACCTCAACATGAGAACCTAATCCATTCATGGTAGATGGTAAAGTGTCCTAGATAAAATTTCCAAGCATTATTTTTAAATAAAGGGCTAAGCTTTATGAATGGTCGTTAAGACTATAAGGTGGTTTCAACCTCACTAAAACCCTAACATTGATCCTATGATAAATATCTTGACCAAAACATCCCATAATGTTTTTTAATGTCTATTTAAGTGATTATAGGTCATATTCAACTCTCTTAGACATTTCTAGGTGTGATTTGTTTGTTAGGAGAGTGAGTGGATCCTATAAGAAAGGCCTTATTTCTTGGAAATTTGTTGTAGCAGGATTATTTGACTAAGTAAAAGCTGTTAATTGGATGAACTTTGAATCTTTATAATTTTATATTATTTCCAAGATGGTTTCTAATAAAGTTCCAAACCTTAGGTTTTCTAAACTTTTCATGCAATTTGACCCATCATTTAAAAGCCTAATGGTCTAGATAGTGAGAAAACTAGGTAGAAGTGAGAAGTTGATCAAGGAAATGTTATCATAGACTAGGGATGAATCCAATTAAATTTATAATTTATTAAATACATTTAATACATGTTAACTTTGGATATAATTTTTTAAGGTCAATGGATATGATGAAATTGTTGATCTTAAGTTGACCTATCTTGTACAGATGAGACAATAAATGTGTAAGGTTGTGAGATTGGTCTTTGTCACTTGACCATGGTATATTTATATATTATATTTACATAATTATATCATAATATCATCAAAATTAATCAATATTCTTTTAAATTGTCTACATAGGTGTTGAAGGACATTATCACCATGTTTGAAGGTAAACTAGCAGATCTAGGTAAGTTAGTTACAATGATGATTTGGAGGATATTTTCCCTTAGATAAAGAATAAAATTAATATTATATTGTTTTTTAAATAAATTAATATCTTATTAATTATTTTTATAATATTTTAAATCAGTAAAAGTGATTAAAATAGTGAAGCCAAAATGGGTTAACCGGTTCATGTTTGACTATGTGTACTAGAGATAAAAGATTGGTATACAATACCAATATTTGGCATTATAACTTGTAATATTTATACTTTATAGTGATATATATATATATATATATATATATATATATATATATATATATTTAAATAATATATTAAATGTATCATAGGTCATATTAATTATTATTTCATGGATTAAAGTTCAAGTCTTCATGAGTATGTTTTGAGACCAGTTGGTAGTTCTGAGTGGGCTACTTGTAGAGAAAGGTTTGAGTATTTTTCCCCAGAGTTTTAAATTATAGTTCACATTTTTATTACCATAAGTTCATGTATCATATTTACATGTATTTTTTTCCATTTTTTTTTCAAATTGTTTTTTTGTGATTCAATTGTTCAAAATAGGATTTTTGGGTATGCGCAAGCCTAATATGAACAATATTAATGATGTGCTCCAAGTAGTAGTTTTAGAAAAAAAGTGATATGGATCTTGGATTATATTATCATGGGTATATTAGGATTAAATATTATGTTTTTATTTTTTATAAAGTTTTTGAATTTTCTCCAAGAATATCAATGTGTAATGTGTGCTAAGTAGGCCTAATAGGATTAGGTCTCCATGAGACCCAAAGGAGAGATAAAGCCTATTTAAGAAATATCAGACCTAAAAAAAATAAAATAAAATTTTATAAATGTCTATAAGATGTCATAATATTAATTTCATGCCTTAAATAATAAGGTAAATATGTTTGGCCAACTAAGAAGGATATGAACAAGAAACTTGTATAAATACTAGGCATTTTTATGCCTATTAGTATGAGTTGAGTATAAGCATAAAAGAAAGGAAAATTCAAAGCATAAGAAGGTATAGTAGACCATAAAAATATGGTTTAGAATGATTTATTTACATGTAATATAGGATTTATGTGTGAGGATCAAGGTCATATGACCTAATCAAGTCAAGAAGAGGGTTAGTTGAGTGAAGAAGGCTAGAGGCCAGTTTGAGAGGGATAAAAATGTATGAAGAGATGAAGAATGAGATCATAATATATTGTATGAGAAATAAAATTTTATTAAGGTGATAATTGTGTTATGTGATTGATTTGGTGCTGAGTCATCCAGGGGTCAGTACCTCTTTACAAGTGGGTGCTTGCTAAAACTTAGTTGAGTTAGTGCTTAACTAGTTGGGGTTGGTGATCCATGTGAATTTGGTGATTTGATAAAGTTTATGTTTGAATTATAGGACTATATTACATTTAAAAATATCAATGGGTTTTATTCCCATTAATGTTTATTCACATAAATGGTGTGTTGGCTTGTGCAATCTTGGTTCATGCTTGTCTAGTTGATTGTTTATGCATTGCTTACTCTATATGTTTATGATTTATTAAGAATATTTGATAATAAAATTTTAAATAATTATTAAATCCCCCTTCCCCCCACCATTTCTCAGTAATTTTCTCTTCCAAATATTGACACTAAAAAGGTTTATCTTGTCACCTCAAATATATACCAACACAGAGCCTCTTTATTTCAAATTCAAGTTGAATTTACTTGTATTCATATTCAAAAATATTTTTATTTACTTTCATCTTTCATTATTATGTGAAATATTTTCTAAATTTATTCAAACTACTTAGAAATTTTCATAAAGGGATGGACATTGTTCTATTTATAGACATCATGTTGTGAGTATATTTACTCCAATAATCATATCCATAGTACAACACTAATCATAGAATTTAGTTTATCCATACCACATAATATATAAAAAATTCCTAGGATGCCCTTGTTTACACCAATAATAATCCTTTTTCATGCTTATTATTTTTGGTACACTTGAGATAAGTGTATCAAACAAGGAAGCTACTCTCAACTTACCCTTGAAACTAGGGTTAGTGGGATATAGGCACGGTTCTAGATCTATATTTAGTGCTATGAAACATTGGTATTACACTAATAAATGGATGATAAATTATATTTGAGAGCCTAAAAATAATTAAAACTATTTCCTATATCACCATTTATAGCTTTATTTATTTTTTTGCATTGTATGCTTAGTGATTAATTCCATTATACATGTTATATTCCTTGTTAGGTTTTTAACTCATATTTAAATTCATTACATATATCATAAATAGTCAAATTAAAAATAAAATTATTATTCATACCCTTAATGAATTATTTTATAATCATGTTGTCCATTTTATTAATGATAAATATGAATGGATAAAATGTCAAAACCAAAACCTTAAAGAACAAACATATATAGATAATTATGATTTAAATGGTGTAACATATAATACACAATTTTTTTTTAATAAATCTTTGGAATATTATTATATTTAAATTGTTTCACATCTTAATTTATATTTATATCCTCCTCTATAATACCCTTTAGATTATGGTTTGGATTTACCTTTGATCATGCATTTAGATTCCCTTTAGGTTCTTATTTAGATTCCTCTTTGGTTTTATCTTTAATGAAACCTATATATTCCTCTTTGGATTATATACTAATTTTATCTAGATTAACCTTTGCTCATTCCTATATAGTCATTGGATTCCCATTTATTTTCTTTAGTTGATTTTTTTGACTCTCTTTCAATTTCCTCTCTAAAATCGTCTTTGGATGTTTCCATAGAATATTCATTGATGACACATTTACTTTACTCTTTATAATAATATATATCATCATTATTATTATTCACAAAAAACATATATTTACATTACACCAAGGATACACTCTCTTATTATTCTATTATAACATCTCAATCTCCAATAGAAAACAATATGCATGTTCAAGTAGAACTTCCTAAGGTTTTCCACTATGGAGCCTCTAAATATAAAATCATCATTATGAGAAAGTAAATAGAAGAATTCCAACAAAAAAATTCAATTTTTTAGTGAAAATATCATATCATTTTATAATATAATAAATTCATATCATGCTAGTGTCAATAATGTATATATATCTCTAAGATATATCATGCCTCCAAAGATATCATCTCAAATAGAAATTCAAAATAAACATACACATACAAATAATAATCCTAAAAGTGTGAATAAGTATAATAGTATTTAAAATTATATTATAACATAAATGATTCAAAAATATATATATATTACATTACCTTTTATAGCTCTTCTAAGAAGATCAAATAATATCATGTATATCATAAAATGCATGCACATCATTCATATACTTGTTTGTATTTGAAGAATAAAATTCAAAATATGAATTATAGTGGTGATCCTATAATATAAAAATAAATTTAACAACCCAATCATATTATGATGTCATGTCATAAAGAACAAGAAGTAGAAAAAATTGAAAATGCATAGTTAGTGCAAAAGAACAAAAAATAACAAGCATGGATGCAAAAGTATAATTCAAAGTAAAAATAGTTATAGAAAAAAAACTTCAAAAGGAAAAAATTAGATAAATTAATATAAAAAAAGGAACAACATGAAAAATAAATGTTATTAAAAAAATAAATTGAAAAGTAACTATGTCACAAAGAAATATAGAGCAAGAAAGGTTTAAAAAAGATAAATATCAATTGCCAAGGGTAAATTTTCAAGAAAAAATTTAAGATAATAAAAAATACATATTTATGAAAGATTTTATCATTTACACAAAGAAAATTATTACATCTCCAAGTAAAGAATTCAAATAAAAAAACATCTCTTCATAGGACTCAAGTAAGGTTTCATGATTCTTCTCTAGTTCAAAATAAGAGGAATATTTTGACAAAGATGAAGGAAACTTCAAGAAGATATCTCTAATATATGGATCACTTGGTTTTTCATACTCTCAATGACAACATAATAATTTTAATATATGTTATAGTAATGGTTATAATTATCATTATGATCCTAATTCTACACAAGATTGGTATGACAATGATTCAAAGGCATATAGGGTTGGCATTTATTCTTCTTCAAAATAAATATTTACTTCACATCATTTGGATAAGTTTACCTATGGTCATCCTCTTAAATATTCATATATACATCACATTGATGAGATACCTTAGTATCCTATAATATCCATTACTATTTTTTGTTGTTTATTTTTCTACACCTAATCTAATTTTATTATAGACCTTGGTTCTATTTTCCATTTTGGTATAGTTACTCCCTTGTTTCCTTCAACCCAATTAAAACAACCCAAGATAACTATCTTACTAATATTTCAATACACATCCTCCATTTAAATTCATTTTCTCATTATTTCACGTCTAT
Source organism: Torreya grandis (assembly GCA_037957365.1). NCBI lineage: Eukaryota > Viridiplantae > Streptophyta > Pinopsida > Cupressales > Taxaceae > Torreya > Torreya grandis. The sequence goes on along the minus strand of JARHVA010008281.1, from coordinate 355,216 downwards.
ACATTATCTAGATTGAACATGTACTCTCATCATCACATCTATATACTTTACTTGGGATCGTATGTCCATGTTTTCCATCTTTCCTACATTACATATACTTTTACATTAGGGGTACCTTACTTGCCTTATTTATTATCATTATTTGATTAAACATCTTGTTGATGGTTGTTTGAATCTCCCCATCCATATTTAATTTTTAAAACCTTGTTGCTTTCCTTATTTTTTAGATATTTTTCAATTTTCACTTATGAATATTTTACTTTTCCAATATGAAAAAATGTCATATTATAAAAAATACAAAACATTTCAAATATTTTAAAAAATTAATATATGGAATTATATGCATATTATCATGTTTTTGGATTACATATTTTCATATGTCATTTATCTCTATATTCTATAAACAACATATTTCATTAATATTTCAATACAAAATGCTTATGACAAGGTATCTGAGTGTGAAATGGGTCATATTTTTAAAACACCAAGAAATAGTTAGATAGAGAAGAAGTTGATTTGATATTAAAATTATGTATATATTAAATCTATCAAAAATTGTATTAGATAGATAACATAACACTGTGTACTTGTCCTCCTAATATAGACATGTCCCTATACATTTAAAATCTCTCTTTTTGAATGCAACATGGTCATAGGTACCTCTTAAATAGTTTGTGTACCATACAATAGAACACATATTTATATATTAGAAAAATTTAAAGCTAATACATAATTTTACATGGTTTATATGTTGGTATAACCTTTTACCCAACAACCATTCTTAATTTGGGGCATATCATCATTCTAAATGAAAACTTTCACAATTTGTATCTATCCACAAATATTTTCCATGTTGAGATACAATGAAAAGAAATGTCTCATTTTCATTCATAATTTACATGTTTCATTATGAATATTTTATTTTATAACATTAACATAAATACATATGATCAAAATATTTTAGATTCATTTTCGCTATATGCTTTGTTTTTTAAATAACATGATTTGACTTGATTTATTTTTGAATGTGGCCCTTGGCCTTGTGTATGTTCAATATAAACCATATTTATTTTATGTCATCACCATGCCACATGTATGTGACCATTATCCTTATATGTTCATGTGACATTTATATGTCCTTTGTATCCATCCTTTGGCCCTTATGCGTGACATATATGTAAACTTTCTAATTCTATGTGACATTTTAAATGTCCCTTGTATATGGATTTTGTGACTTGTAATTTGACATTATGTGAGTTTTATTACATGTTTATTATTATATATTTTTGTCCCATGATTTTTATCATGAAATAGTAAGTATATATTACATATATCCATGGTTTTATGATACATATCATACACATACTACTTATGTTATTCAATACATTGTTTTTCAAAAATACTGTTTTTAAAGGATATATTAAATACTTACAATATTTACATGATTCATATACTACTTAAATGTTAAATTAAAAGTGAATGATGAAATTTAATATACAATCTCTTCATATGATTAAATGTTACATCTATAATATTCTAATACAATTCAAGTATGTAAAATATTTGAAGGGCAAGTAAAAACAATAGGAGTAATTTTTAAATAAATCCATAAGATTACTTATTTTATATCTTGTTTTTATTTTTCATTTGTTCATTGCTTTCATAATTATGCTGGATAATATTAATATGCATGATTTATGTTCAAATTATACCAAATAAGGAACATGAAAATGCATATTTTATCACATGTTTGAGAACATCAAATAATAGAAGGTGGATATAAAATTTGATGGAATTAAATAAAAACCTATTGTACTAGCTATTTTCTTAACCATTTTAATAAATAAGGGTAAGAATAATATCCTAATAAAAATGTATTGAGCTATTCTATAATCTAGGCAAGTAAATAGTTCAGATTCACAATATTTTATTATGATTCTAAATTATAAAAATATGCTAAATATATAAATTACATTACAAAAACATGATTTTATTTCTTAAACATGAAGAAGATATAATACTTATATTATTACTGATGTGAAATTGGATCTATAAAATTAATATGCAAAAGGAGACATGATGATGTTTAGGTATGATTCATTAGATTCTATGAAATAAATCTCTATCATCTTAGACACTATTGTTGGAATCTAGACACTAACATCAATGATCCTATCTAGGTCTTGATGATTATTTCAATATTGAAGATTAAGTATTTTTATTTAAAATACACTTATGTTAATTAGGTCTTACTTTTGCCTTACATATTCTTTAGTTGAACCATGCACATAGGTTCTATATACTAGTGTGTATTTTAAAACATTAGGTCCTCTAATAAGGGCATGCGATATTTAAAAGTAAGGGTTAGTGGGCTTTAGTGAATTTGAGCTGACCTCAAAGAGCCCTATGTCAATGAACATTTCCTACATAAACATATACTATGAAGAAGACCTCATACTGATGTATTTATCCACCTTATGTGGGCTTGTGTGTGAAAAATAGTGTACTAATCTATATATGAGTGAATTTAGTGATATATATTTAAAAATTACAAATAATAATCTGATGTAGTTATTTTAATAATTCAAACATGTAATATGAATGATCCCATGATTGATATATAAATAGGTAAGTATAAGGTAGTATAACTTAGTTGTGAAAATGATTAAATTTGATATTGATAGGTTCTTGATTGGTAATTGGTAGATGAATAATGAGTAGGACTTATTTTTTATTTATACCACAAATTTCAAAATAATTTCATTGGAGGGTTAATTAATTCAAATACTCTAACCCTTAATATCAATTTTTTTGAAAAGTTGAGTGTTTTTAGGGTACAAACACTAGCATCAGACCTACGTCTCTATCTAAATAGTATTTTATGAGAGGAAAAATAGTCACTATAGATTTGTAATTAAAAATAGAAGAAATATATCACATTTTAAGCATATTTTGGACTACAATTGATCTCAATAATGAGAATATTAGGATTGGAATACATGATAATAATTTAGGCATCATGAGATAGCGAATGTGAGCATTTTGGTTATGAGGAAGAAATTAATTATAGGGTTGAGAAATGACTAATATTTTTAAAGTGTAAAAGACTATTTCATCATATAAAATACATATTTAACATCTACGAGGGGCCACCCCTTAACTTAACAATGTATAAGGATGAAATTAATAGGTTAAAGAAAATAAATACACATTGTGGTATGCACAACATAGATTCTTTTTGTTTGAATTTTTCATATGTGTTTTAGCTATAAAAAAGATCACATTATAATGTAAATAGTGTATTAAATCTATTAGTTACTATTTGTACACCTTTTTCATTCAGCCTTGCACACTTGAAGAAAATGACAAAATAAGATGAAAAACCTGATGATATGTCATTATAGTCAAGGGAGGATTTGGCATCCAGAATGAACCAAATAGTGAAAATGAATGAGGGGAACCTAAAAAGGGTATGGTCAACTCCCTACTAATTTTGGCTATATCTGAACCAAGGTGAGAGGACATAAGGGGTAGTTTGCTCAAATGGAGAGATTCTACAATTCAACCTCCATGAGGAATATTGACATAGAGGAACACAAATATACCTAGAACATAACCAAATTCACTCACTCCACTTGGGAAGGTTTGTCACATGAAATGAGAAAATGTTATAGGCTAGATACAAGATACTAAAGACAAATATAAAAGTGCTTATAACCTTCATCCTAAATAATTATCAATATCAGGGTTGAATGAAAGATTGCAATGCTAAGATTTAAAACAAAATATGTAAATAAATGTTATATAAGCAAGATATTATGCATTTACAAGAAAATGACACTTATGATATGAAACAATGATTATATAATTTGTAGGGAAGGATAAGGTAGGATAGTTTGTTAATTATAAATAAAAAGGGTATGGTGGTGTACTATATTTTTTTCAAAAAATAGGGTATCTTGAAATATTCATGACATTATCCTATGAAATAATGTAGAAAAGACTCAAATTAAAGCTAATGGGAACTACCAAAAGTATCCTTAAAACCCTAGAGCATATACTACAACTAAAATTTTAGAACACTTTTCCTTATCAAATCGATAAACCTAAGGTACCCTAAAAGGTCATTCAACAACATACTTCCAAGTTAAACTATAGAAAGGGATTTATAACCTAGATATATGCTCAAAATGACAACTAGTAATGAACACAAACCCAAATATCCAATTAGAAGAAATTGTAAAACATATTACTACACTTCATCAATAGGAAATAACAAAGAACCATAAACATTTCAATTAACTTGAAAATAAATCTTATATAAATTAGTTTTTTAAATTACTACCAAGGGGACAAGCAATGAAAGTTTGCTCTTTTCATAAGGGAGACATAAACATTCTATCAAAGCTTGCTAATATCTATACAATTATAACCACCTTAGCAATATAGACAATATTTACACACAACAGTGATCCCAAAAAATTGTAAAACCTAGACTTGGAGAGAAAAAAAGACCAAAAATAACCAACATAATGACCAACCCTTGAATATAGGAGAAGCCCTCTATTTATAAATTTTTTACTATCCTTTCAAATCTGGGAATGTAGGTTGTAATTTTAAAAATTGCATAACACCCCTCCTAATTCTACCAAGATGCTCCCAGTTGGAAAAAATCCATTGCCACACCTAGAATATTCATGTAACTACAAGGAAAATGATGGTTTCAACTTCATTTATGATTAATTATGGCTTCATAATATTTTGGATCAATGGCCACTTAAATGATTTTCCTTGGAGTGTCCCACCTTGATCTTGAAAACCTGTAATATCTCTTTCATAGAGGAATATGGATGAGAAAAATGTGAGAAAATGCAATACCGAGGTTTACTTGACCCTTTTACCCTTTCGGCTCCAACTTGCGTTTTCACATATTTTCCCTTTTTAATTCATAAATGCATTATTTTCAACCTTTGACTTGAGAAAATCTTGGACCCTCTCATAAATTTAAAATTTGTAAATTTCCAAGATGGTCAATGATGAAAGCTTTGCTAACTACTTTGCATAGGGTCCTTGAATATGATGTGTATGCCTATGTTGTATCACCATGTCATGTTGTTCATCAATAGCTTTGTTCAAACTGACCTTATCATTCTTACTTCTCTTTTATATACTTATTTATTCTTTTATTTTCCTTCTAGAAATACAAGATGATTTAGCTAGTGTGTATCAATTTTACTCTTTTGCTACTTATCCCACTATCCATTCTGTAGGTTGATCCATGCCTTAGTTTTAATATTGGGCTTCCTTTCTATTGAAATTTTTGGACAACATGCCAATGCTCTCTGAAGGACATTTTGAACTTTATTAACGAACACTCAAAGGGAAATCCAAATCTTTAGAGAGGTCATAATCACTCTTATGATGAGAAGGATTTCCAAATGATGAAGATTTAACTAAAAAATCATTTCTAGATGCATCTAAATGACCCCTTGAGATAGTTAAATCCTTTATTTCCTTTTTTCCTATGGTACTTTTATCTTCTTCATCACTGGGTTGATAATTGAGTCCATCAATAGAGCACTTTACTATATACTTATCTATATTACCACTTACCATCACAAACTCTAGCCTTCTAGAGTTATGAAAAAATACTTGTTCACTTTTAGAGGGTTCACATGCTACCACATTTTTATTGATATTCATTGAAATGTCTAACTTCCTATGTGTCAATGTAAATCTTTGTCTTCATGATGAATGTGAGTATGCCACTTGGAAGGTCTACAGGCTCTCAACACTCTACACAATTGGTCTCAGCCTAGGCTAACACCCTTTTTATATGTGGTAGCTTCTTATTTAGCCTAGGTCCTTTGAAAAGTCCAAACATACCTTGCACCTTCTGATTATACCTGCACATACCATCATAGACCATTGATATTTGGATTTTTTTAAAATACAAAATGGTGGCTTAAATTTGGCATCTGTACACCCATAATTTTACATCCATATGACCATTAATGTCATTCACATGACTATCAAATATAAACCCTAATAGATAATTATTGTGGATTAAATTTGATATTCATGTGCCCATAATTTTATGTCCACATGACCATCAATTTCATTCCTAAAACCATCAAATTTAAGCCCTAATGGATAATTGATGTGGATTAAATTTGATGTCTGCACACCCATCATTTTATGTCCACTTGAATTCCTTTGACATTCAAATGAATATCAAATTTGAGCCCCAAACACTTAATTATTGAACTTTACTTTGACATCTATGTGGCCATAAATTATGTCTACATGACTATCACACTACTTATTCAACTTCAAAGGCTTGAATTTTGAGATAGAAAAAACATGAAGGCACCAAATTTTTAGGAGATGTCCATGGCATCCAGAATATTAACTCTATGTGATGTTTTGACCATGAGATGATTTCTAAGAAAAATTACAAAATGCATAAGTAAATTTACCAGTCCATTTCTATGTTTACTTTGAGCTGTACTAAAAATTCCTCCCTCATTTTGCACCATCGATCATTTTGTTCTACATTGATGTGCATCATTTAATCATGCTCCACTATCTCAGTCATGATTAGCTTAAAATGGATAAGTAAAATTACCAAGCTAAAGCTCAAGGCATAAATAACTTAAATCAAAGGACTTATCCTAAGGTTTTGGGGAATTTATAAATATGATGGAAGCCATAGTACTTAACATATAACAAAGGGACCAAGCATTATTCAGACTATGATAATAAATAAACTGGACCAAGGGCTATTGGACCTAAAAGGGGCCAAGCATTATGAATTTTTAGACTAAGTTTTGGTCATGTTAATAAACATAGCCAAACCTTATTATAAAAAATAGAATAAGTCTATCAAATTTTTAAAGTGTTCTCACTTAGATTTGATTTTAAATCAAAAAGTTCTAAGCAAGATAAATTGGAAGCTAGGTCTTAAGGTGCTTAAATATGAACTCAACTTGACCTCTGATGAATACTTAAAAATAGTAAGTGGGCTAAAAAATTAGGCATTCATATTTGAAAAGGGTAATTACTTCAATGTAATTTTGGGCACTAACACTAGCTCTCACTTGGGTATGCACACCCCTTGTGGGTATGCAAAGAACCTCAAAATGTAAGACCATGTACCAATCCATTAGGTCACACAATCAAGACTTAGAAATTTATCAAAAAAACTCATGAAGGATCAACAAAACAAGGAATCTTGATAAAAATAGATCAGTAGGATCTAATAATAAACATAAGACAAAATAATGAAATGAAGTTGTATAAACAAATCCCAAAGAAAAAAGGTGACAAAGTAATAAAATAATAAGACTATACACTATAGAATTATGTATACAATTTCAAACTCAATCTAGGAAGTGTTTTAGATGCCTACCAATGACTGGTAGCTCTAGTATTTCACCATCCAAGTTTCTTAGAAAGAAAGTGTGTTCCCTAATATAACAGTCAATGGAATAAGGACCCATCCATAAGGCATCAAATTTTTCATGATTACCTTTCTCCTCATGCCTATAGTCCCAAAATAGAACCAAATCACCTACGTGGAAGGTTCTTGGAGTGACTTTCCTATCAAATATTTTCTTTAGCTTTTCTTTGAACTTGAGGTGTCTTTCATGAGCTTGTCTTTGAATCTCATCAAGCTCAACAATCTAGCTCATCTTGATTTCATAGTGATTGAAAATTCATAGTCAAAATTTCTTGAGCTCCATAAATAATCTCAAAAGGAATTTTACCTATAGCTCATTTTGGTGTGATCCTATTAGCCCACAAAGCAAACTTCAACTATTTTCCCCACTTATTCTTATTTTCTTCCAATGTTTGTCTAATGATTTTGAGTAGGTTATTATTATTGGATTCTATTTGCCCATTCCCTTGAGGTTTGTAATTGGAAGCATAGGTCAATTCAATCCCATAATATTTTCATAGTGACACTAAAGGTTTATCTTTGAAATTGATGGCATTATTAGCAATAACTTTGACAGGCAAACCAAATCTATAAATAATCTAATTTATCAGAAAATCTATAACCACTTGGTGTGTAGCCTTCTTTGTAGGGACTGCTTCAACCCATTTAGTGAAGTAATCAGTTGAAACTAATATCCATCTATGTCTAGTGCTTGAAAAAACAATAATTTCTCCAATGAAATCCATTCCCCATTGTCTAAATGGGCCTTCAATCTTCATAGGTTAGAAGTGAAGATAAGAAGAAGCCTTCATCCTCCTAGCAAAGCGCTAGCATTTTTCACATTTTTTTAATTTTTGAGCAACATATTTAAACAATGATGGCCACCAATAATTCTCTCTCAAAATTTTATGAGCTATAACTTTAGGTGAAAAATACCACATAATCTACTATGAAAGTCTTCAATCAGGGAAATAATTTACTCTTATATCATGCATCTTAAGAGAACCCCATCTAAATTCTTCCATGCAAGTTCATTTTTAGTCAAGAGGTATTTTTGGGAAATAAGCTTAAGAGTTCTCCTTTGATTCTTGTCTGAGTTATGGGGATAATTCAAATTTTTCAAGTAATAGACAATATCCTTATACCATGGAGACATGTGAAAGTGACTCAAGGAATCATAAACATTAAAAAAAATATTGTTTACCTCAATGGATTGCAAATTGGTCTTATCCATGTACTTGGATAGACCCATCCCTTACACTAACTTGGTCATTTAGATATCCATGTCATACTCTTATAACTTGTTAACCCACCTATATCTCTTGATGAACACTTCAATTTGAGTCAAAATGTCAATCACCATGGTATGTGAGACATAAGAAATAATCTTAGAACTTAGAATATATGGCCTGACTATTTTAATAACCTTCAATAGAGTGAAAGCTTATTTTTCCATTATTATGTAATTTAGTTTATCACCTTTCATAGCTTTATTAAATTAATATGTTGGCTTCTCATGACCGTATTCATTATTTTACAATAGGACAATAACAACAATGTTTTATGATGCAAAAGAAAAAATCTAAAATGGCTTCGTGTAATCAAGGTTGGCCAAAATAGGGATAAACTTTAAATCTCCTTTGATGTCATTTAGTGCTTGCACAACCTTCTCCTCCCATTTGATGGTTTGTTCCTTTAGCATGGAATTAGTAGGTAGAGCGATCTCTACAAAATTAGACACAAACCTTCTTATGAAATTAATTTATCCAAAAAAGGACTGTATTCCCTTTTTGGATTATAGGATAAGCAATTTATCAATGGCTTCTAGCCTCTTAGGTTTAATAATGACACCATCCTTAGACACTATATGTCCCAATAATTTGGTATTTTATACTTTAAAGTGGCATTTATTTGGATTGAGTGAAATGCCAAACTCTTTACATCTATTCAATACTTTTTCTAGATGCTCCAAATGTTCTTCTCTAGTCTTGGAGTATATAGTAATTTTGTCCTGATACATAGCTATAAAATTTTTATTCATCACTACAAAATAAACATCCATAGCTCATTAAAATGTTTCACCAACATTCATTAACCCAAAATGTATCCTCATATATACATATGTGCCCCAAGGAATTGTGAATGTGGTCTTAGGTCTCTCAAATTATTTCACCACAACCTAGTTATATCCTGAGAAACTATCTAACGTGGACAACATCTATGATCCTGTAACATTTTACAACAAGTTATCCATATTGGGTAGAGGATAGTTACTTTTAAAGAAGATTTATTCAAATTTTGGAAATCCACACACAAGTGGATGTCACCATTTTTATTTCTCATAGGGACTAAATTTACAACCCATGATGAATACCTAATGGGATGAATGATACCACCATCCCTTAGCTTCTTTAACTCATCGCACATCTTAGTGGCCAAGATGAGATTAATAGGTCTCTATTTTTGCCTGAAAGGCTTGCTATTAGGATGTATTGGGATGATGTGTTATAACAAATATTCCCTATATTATCTTAACTTATAATAAGACCCTTTTAAATAGTCCTAGTACTTTTCTATAAACTGCATGTAAACTTGCTTCTCAACTACTCTTAGGTGGGTACCTAATCAAACATATCTTGTATTTTCATGAGAACCCAAATCACACTCAGTCACATCCTTTAAAATAGATGAGTCTTGAGTCTTGATTCTATTGGATCCATCAAAAGTTACTTTTAAACTTACCAATCCTCTAGGGAGCATGTTTGTGTTTAGCTAGATAATGTCCTTCCCAAACAAGGTTTCCTTTCCATCACAAACCTGAACCATGGATTCTAAGTCTTTGAGCTGATCATGGAACTTAGATTCATAGTTTAGAAACCTTATGATCTAATCATCATCATCATCAAACACCTACCAATGATGAGCATTATCTAGGATTGAAGGCCTAATAAACACCTCCACCTAATACTAATAATGAGGGCTCATATTTGTAATATCAAATTGAGCACCTAAAATTTCTGGTTTGTCAGTCTCTTGGTTTAAACTTCTATCATGATAAAAAAGATTAAATGAATCAAAAAATTGAATTAAATCCTGAACAACATTATGATATTGTTTCAACCTTTTATTTTTTATGGCATAAGCATTACATAATTGCTTTACAACTAGATCATAATCACCCTTAAAAATCAAGATTTCAATTCCATGTTCACAGGTAATTTTTAGACCAAGAAAGAGTTCCTCATACTTAGTAGCATGGTTAGTACACTCAAATGATTGCTGAAAACAAAAATTGAAACATCTACCATTAGGGGCATAGAAAATAACCCTAGCTCCATTTCCAAGATTGGAGTGATCCCTATTAAAAAACATCATCTAAAATACTCCTTCACTATCGACTTCAACATAAAGAGTATCATGCTATTCAATAATGTAAATATTTCTCATAAAGATGCCCAAATCAACATCTATGTACAACACTTCATTTTATGCATGTTTTGGATCTTCAATTACATGTAACATCTTTGGATCTGTATAAAGTTTGACCATATTAAACTCCAATGGAATGGTGGCATAAGACAATTCCATAGGTACACTTTCACCCATGCTAATAACCCATTCTTATGACATCAACATCCCCTACTTAGGTAGGTAGTCTACAAATACCACATCCATATTCAAATACTTATTTGAATGCACTGCCAAACTGTACTACCAACCCCTTGACTTGTACAAAAACTAGAATTTCTCATGATTCCATGGCATAAAACTTACCAAAGGCTGATGCAATCTTAACTTTGAGCTCATTTAAGACACCTAAGGGCATTACATTACATGAATCACTAGAATCAAACATAAATTTGTCAACAATCAGACCATTGATCAATAGAGCTGTATAAAATGGGTCCACATTCAACTAAATCTCCACTAATGTAGTCCCCAAAAAAACCTTTGAAGCTGGTTGAATAACCTCTTCATATTGTTCATCTTCCTCCATAGGTGTCTGGGTTAAATAAATTTAATTTTCAATTGACTTCTCACCAAATTAAAAGTATTCAAATGCCCTCTTCCTATGCTCCGGTATGCTTAATAATTCAACAAGTGGCACAATGATTTTTAATTGGATTAACACTTAGGCCATATCACATATACTATACTAAATAAGAAGAGATTTTGGTGGAAGGGTAACAACACCTTCAGCTGGGATATAATAACATAAGGTTTGAAGTGGAGTAAGCTGGGATGAATTTGCATTTTTAGAAGTAGCCTTCAAAGGTGGATTTTATTTGAAATTATTTGCACCATTAGGAATATTGGATAACAAAGGTACTTTATTCTTAGTAAGATCACCTCTATGCTTAGCAATTTGGGAAATGGGTATAGGTTTGGAAGAACTAGGGACTATTGTAGTTTTCATAGCCTCCTTGCTTACATCCCCTACCCTTGGATTTGTAGGGTTAGTGACTTGAGGAGAAACATATAGTTGCCTGCTTCTCAAGTAGTATTTCTTTTCTTGGGTAACTACTACATTAATTAGCATCTACCTATCCTCAACTGATGGAATTCCCCTATCATACTTATTAATAATCATTGATCTTAAAAAATCAAAATCATGAATGGGAAATTCATCCACTTATGACATATTAACATCATAATTAGATTCATAAGTTGGGATGCATACCTTTTATACTACACTCCAAAATTGATCAATAGTGATAGCACTCAAAAATTATTTAGAGGAAGACATATTGATTTAGGGACTCTAATAATTGAACATCATAATTTCATCATAGGATGACATAAACTTAGGTTCATCCACATGTTCATGAATCAGTTCAACTATATCACATAGAGGATAGGGAATGATGCAATTTTCACACCAATAAATATCAATGTCATAGCCTACCACATTCATTTTGGCATTTAACTATCAAGCACTTCTTTCCTAACCCCTTTATTCTAATTTATTTATGGTTTTTCATCTTATATAGACCTCTTCCCTTTATCATTATCTCAATGGTGCAAAGTAGGCCTTCCTTGTGCTTGATTCACATTTAGATCCATCTCTTGACTAGTAAACACATGAGGGATTCCATTTTTATCTCTAGACAACTTGTATTACATTTCTTTGATAGTAGAGGCCAAAGTTTTAATAGGCTCCTCAAGGTTGGTTGTCTTTGTCGACTATGTCTTTTCTAGATTGACCAATTTCACATTATCCTGCATGTTCATGGGATTTCTTATAGCCTTTATGTTATTCTCAATTTGGATGGCCATATTGAAATCCAGTCATAGGTTCATGGGAGCCTTGTCCCTCAAGTAGTATACAACCTTCTTGTCAAAGGCATCACAATATTTAATTAAGCACATTGTATCACTAGGCCTAATGTTTTTAGGAAACCACATCATAGTTTTGTTGAATGATGTATTTAAGTCCTAGACACACTCATTAGGTTTCTTCTTGATGTTTTCAAATTTATCCAAAAGTAACCTCAGATCAATTTTATCACCATATTGAATTCTAAAAACATTCCTCATTTCTTCCCACAAATTAATGCATCCACTAGGAATAGAATTGAATCATTCATGAGAGTCTTCCTCTAATGTGTGCATAAATAAATTAATGTAGACATCCTCATTCTCAACCTCATAATCTTCAATAATATTATGAAAAACCCTTAGGTGTTGATCACCACTCACTCCCTTGGAATTTTGGAAGGCATTTCATTAATTCATTTGGGACTTCATTAGGATAACCTTCCATGTCATCAAAATTTATAGGCTTAAATCTAGGAATGTGGAATGCAAGATGTTATGACATTGATGGCTAAGATAGTCTGAATGTAGTAAATAACAAGCAAAGAACTTTCAAAATTTAAATAATTATATCTCTTTGCAAGAGTCCCTAAAAACACGTATTCCATGTCTCTTTTCTATTCCCTAGTAATAGCACTAGAAGCGTGTTGGTTCCCAATTGTACACCTCTTTCACCTAACCTTGCACACTTGAATAAAATGGACAAAAATATGGATAACTTGATGATATGCCATTTTATCTATGGGAGATTTTGGCTTCTAGAATGAACTAAATAGATAAAATGACCTAAAGTCACCTAAAAAGGGTATGGTTATCTTCTTGATTCTTCTAGCTCTACGTGAACCAAGGTGAGAGGACCTAAGGGATATGTTTCTCACATGGAGAGATTTTTCAATTTAACTTTCATGGGGATTATTGGCACAAAGGAACACAAATCTAACCAAAACACAATAAAACTCACTCATTCCACTCAAGAAGGGTTTTCACACAAAATGAGAAAATGCTTTAGGCTAGATACAAGCTACTGAAGATAGATATAAAAGTGATTACAACCTTCATTCTAAAGAATTATCAATATCAGGGCTGAATGAAAGATTTTAATTCTAATATTTAAAACACAAGATGTAAATACATGTTATATAATCATTATCTTGTAAATTTTTAGGTAAATGACACTTATGATATGCAATAAGGATTATATCATTTGTAGGGTATGACAAGGCATTGCAATTTGTTAATTATAAAGAGGAAGGGCATGGTTTATTTATGGATATTTTTTTCAAAAAATAAGGTATATTTAAATATTCATGACATTACCTTGTGCAAATATGTATAAAAGACTCAAATGCAATCTAATGAGAACTACCAAATGATCTTTGAAACCCTAGAGCATATACTACAACTAAAATTTTAGAAGAATTTTCCTTGTCAAATCCATAGGCCGAGGGTGCCTTAAAAGGTCATTCAACAACATACTTCCAAGTTAAATTATAAAAAGGGGTTTATAACCTAGATCCATGCTCAAAATTAAAACTAGTAATAAACATAAACTCAAATATCCAATCAACATAACTTATAAAACATATTCTGCACTCATCAAAAGAAAATACCAAAGAACCACAAGAATTTTCATTAAATTTAAAAGAATCCTTACATACATTAGTTTTTCAGAATACTACCAAGGGGACAAGCATGGAGAGTTTTCTCTTTTGACAAATGATACATAAATATGGTCTCAAGTCTTGATAATGGATGTATAACTGCAATAACCTTAGCAAGAGAGATAAGATATACACGCAACAGTTATCCTAAAAAAATTTAGAACCTAGAATTATAGAGAAGAAAATACCAATAACAACCAACATAATGACCAACCCTTGAATAGAGGATAAGCCCTCTATTTATACATTTTTACTATCCTTTAAAATCTAGGACTGTAGGTTGTAATTTTTAAAATTATATAACAACCCTCCCAATTCTACCAAGATGCTCCTAGCTAGAAAAATCCTCTACCATGCCTAGAATATTCATTTAACTACAAGGAAAATGATTGTTTTAACTACCTTTACAAGGAATGATGGAGATTTATGGAAAACTCCTTGATTTATTAGTTAGAGATGATTTCAAATGAGATGGAAGGAGAATATTCATGGTGGAGGTAAAACAAACCATTTGTCTTCATTTGTAACTATTTGAAGATGCCCTTGATGACTTGTTTGCATAGCTTGGAACTTTTAGATAGTTCATATTCCTATTTTTCATGCCATGGATCAACCTGCTCTTGTAATGATGGCTTGGGAATATTCTAGACCCATGGCCACTTAAATGATTTTCCTTGGAGTGGTCCATCTTGATCTTGGAAACCTATAATATCTCTCCCATTAGAGGAGAGTGGATGAGTAAATGTGAGAAAATTGAATACCCAAAATTACTTGGCCCTTTTACCCTTTTGGATCCAACTTGCCTTTTCACATATTTGCCCTTTTTTAATGCATAAATTCATAATTTTCAACCTTTGACTTATTTGAGCAAATCTTGACCCCTCTTTCAAATTTGTAATTTACAAATTACCAATCTAGTTAGTGGTGAAATATCCAATAACTACCTTGCATAGGGTCCTTGAATATGACATGCATGTCTACATGGCATCACCATGTCATGTTGTTCATTAATATCTTTGTTTAAAATAACTTCATAATTCTTACTTATCTTTTCTATACTTATTGATTTTTCTATCTTCCTCTTAGAAGTACAAGTTGATTCTACTGGTATTTATAGATTTGACACTTATGCTACTCAACCCACTATTTATTCTAATAGTTGTTCCATGCCTTAGTTTAAATAATGGGATTCCTTTATATTGGAATTTTTGGACAATATTCTAATGCTCTCTGAAGGCCATTTTGAACTTTCTTGGCAAACACTCAAAGGGTAATCCAAATGTTTGGATAGGTTAAAATCACTCTTATGATGAGCAAGCTTTTTAAATGATGAAGATTTAATTGATACTTCATTGCTAGATGCATCTAGATGACCCCTTAAGACAATTAAATCCTTTATTTCCTATGTGCCCTTGGTGATTTTATCTTCTTCATCATCACTAAGTTGTGAATTGAGTCCACCAATAGAGAACTTTATTATGTACTTGTCTAAACTATCATTTACTATCACAAACTCTATCCTTAGTAAAGTTATCAAAATATACTTGATCATCCTTGGAGGGTTCATAGGCTACCACATAAACCTTGAGCTCTATTGAAATGTCTACATTTCTATGTGGCAATGCTAGATCCTTGTCTTCATGATGAATGTGAGTGTGCCACTTGGTAGCTCTATGGGATCTTAGAACTCTAAATAGTCACTCTCAACCTAAGTTCGTGCCTTTTCACCATGTGGTAGCTTCTTATTTGGTCTAGGTCCTTTGAAAAGACCAAACTTACCTCACACTATCTAATTATCCCTACATAGACCATTGCAAGTTGTTGATCTTTGGATTTTTCTTGAATAAAAAATTATATCTTAAATTTTATGTTTGCACACCCATCATTTTACATTTGCATGAATTTCAATGACGTTTACATGAATGCCAAATTTAATCCCCAATGGATAATTACTGTGGCTTAAATTTGATGTTTGTGTGCTTCTCATTTGATGTCCATGTGACCCTCAATGATGTTCACATAACCATAGAATTTAAGCCCCAATGGATAATTGACATGGCTTAAATTTTATGTCCATATGCCTATTATTTGACATCCACATGAATGTGTTTAATGTTGACATGACCATCAAATTTAAGCCCTAAATTCTTAATCTCTAAGATTTAATTTGACATCCACATGAATGTTAATGACATTTGTGTGATCGTCACACTACTTGTTTAACTTCAAAGGCTTGTATCTTGGGATATAAAAAACATGAAGGTGCCAAATTTTCAATAGATATTCGTGGCATCCAAATTATTGACTCTATATGACGCTTCAACCATGAGATGCTTTATAGGTAAACTTATAAAATGCATAAGTAAATTGACCAATCCATTTTTGCATTTTATTTGAGTTATATTGAAAATTCCTCCTTCATTTCACACCATTGATCATTTTTTATTCGCATCAATGTGCATTATTGGATCATAATCTACTAGCTCAACTGTGTTTGGCTCAAAATTGACAAGGAAAATTAGCATGTTAAATCTTGAGACATAAATAACTTAGGAAAAGGGACTTTGCCTAAATTTTTGAGGCATTTATAAATATGAAGGAAGCCCTATGACTTTTACACTAACCATATAATAAAAGGGACCAAGCATTATTCAGACCACACTAATAAATAAAATGGACCAAGGTCTACCAGATATAAAAGGGGCCAAACATTATGATTTTTTAGGGTCATATTAATAAACATGGCCAAACCTTGGTATAAAAATTATACTAAGTCCATGGCATTTTAAAAGTGTTCCCACTTAGATTTGATTTTAAATCAAAAAGGTCTAAGCTAGAGCAATTAGAAGCTGGGTATTAAGGTGTTCAGACATTAAATTAACTTGACCTCTGATGAACAATTGAAAATAATAAGTGGGATAATAAATGAATCATTCATATTTTACAAGGGATCAAATTATTTAGTGTAATTTTATAAACTAAAAAAATCTAGAAATTTGAAAAAAATAGAATGTTTGAAATAAAAAATAGCAATGAAGGAGTAAAATTGTGTGTTGATGAAACCATGTTTCTTCTTGGTAATTTACTTATTTAATGATGATTCCTATTTAAATAATTATATATAGGTTCAAAATTAATCTTGAATGCATGAATAATAAAATTTGATGGTAATCATGCCCCCAATTTGGTGCAAAGGTAAGTTGTGTCAATACCATCAAGAATGATGAATCTTAATCACAAAACCCAAGTGTATACATAATCCAACCAATCTATCCAATCTATCATAGGTTAAATGGTAGAATTATTTCAACTTAAAAAAATAAGTAGTACAAAATCTATCGAGAGCACTGAATCTCGATCGCACTACTTAAAAGAGCTAATTACTATAGAAAGATAAATAATCAAATGATGCATCTTGGTAAGGTCGATGCATATATAATCTAAATGTGTATCTATAATTTAGTTAAATATCATGGAATATACACTTTAATTTGTATAAATATGAAATATTAGTAAAAATGTAACCTTTGATCTATAACTATGTATTATATCTATCACAAATTTGAAAAATATTTCCCCAAATCAATGAAAATTAGTACTAAGTGTATAGTATTTTATTCCAAATGTAAAGTTAAATCATGTAAATTATATTAAATTATTTTAATTCTATAAATTATGTGTGTAGAATCATATCTATATAAAATTATGCCACTGATAAGCCCCCCTTTGAGTTGATGGGAATTCTATTTGATAGTCACTTTATCTCAAAAGGATAATAAAAATATTTTGTATATATATATATATATATATATATATATATATATATATCATGTAGTAAAGAATAATATATTGGTATCATGTCCAATTATATGTATCAATTAATCTCATAATATTAAAAAACAATAAGTTCTAAAATTCATGATATGTATTATGAAAACACCTAAAAGTAACGAGCACAAGTTCAAGAAACAATAAAGCAAACACACAAGATCACTCAATGTCACACAAAATGGGTATATAGAGACAAAAATTGGGACATATTCAAATGTCACCCACTCAAAGGTGAGGATGTGATCAAATGTCCATGTACCAAAGAAAAAAAACACTCAGTGCACTAGGGCTAATAAGAAAGGAGCATGTTCAAGTACTCCAAACTCTGAACAAGATAACTAACAAGAAGTAAAATCAAAGTAAGCCAAATGATGATATGAATAAGTGAAATAAAAATAACCAAAATAAGAATATAATACCACTTCATAAATTACGTGTGTTATCAAAATGTCATGTAACATAGCATATATATCATATTGTATAGAAGGTAAGTATGAGTATAGGAATGTATAATCATTATTATATCAACTCAACATGAAAATGTAAAGGAATCATAGGAAAATGTAGAATGTGTCAATCTCAATCAGAATAAGCAAGATGCCCCCAACATAGTGTGTCACATGAGAAGAGGAAAAATCCATCATCTACATGATCATGTATCATAGATTTAGTGTATTCCAATATCAAAATCAAGTACTTATGAAAGATATGTGTGTAGATAAATTATATTATATCTACTAACATAAGGTAGACAACATATGCAAAATATAGTAAACATGTGTGATTCTAAATATTTTTTATTTATTAAATATATTTTTTTAAAATTTTTTAATTTATTTTTTTAATTTTGTTTGAATACTCTAATTTTTCAAATTTCAAAAAAATAAAGGGTTAGCCAATGATCCCATCTAAGGGATGCTCATAGAGTGTTACAAGATTGATATGGTGTATAACATATTATTCATATTTCCAAGGATAATGTATATATACCAAATATAAATCTATAAAATTTTCCATTTCTTGTCTATACATCATAGGACTTTGGGGTCATGAAACAATATTAGAAGTTGTAGTGGTTTGTGAAATCCATTACTTGGTGCTACGTGAATTCTTTAGTGATATTTTAATTTGGTTCTTTTTACCCTGGATTAAAATTTTTAATATTTTCTAAACAATTGGTTAGGTCATTCATGTGTAGATGAATAATTTTTTGAGTCCACTACGTGCCTCTTATATAATGGCATCTCAAGTCTCAGTCAACTAGGAAAGGTGATTTCCTTTTTATTACTTTTTTTCATGATTAAAATTAATAGTTTGTGTAATTAATTTTATTAGAGTACATGCCCATTATTTTAATGTATTTTCATATTAAATTATTGGAAATTTGATTACCCTGTTGGCATGAATATACTTTTGTCATCTATGCACTATAGAGGTAAATACATAGAAATTATTTATCCAATGTTATCCCAATATCAAATGAAATATTGTTGTATGTGAATAGATAAAACTATTGTGGTCACATGTGATAGACTACCTTTTAAAGGTAAATTAATCTCACCAATCACTATTTATGATTTTTCATTGAATGCTTTGAACATATTGGTCTAAGGGTGTAAATCGTCACATGCATATCACAAATGTGTGAGGAATGTCATGGTACATACATTATCAATAGAAAATTTATCAATCATAACATTATGTCAAGGTTGAGGATCAATATGTGCTCTAATAAATAAAAATTGATGAAATGTATCATCATACTCAATATCACTATCATCAAATGTCATACAAGGTCTCTAAATCATAGGAGATATCTCATGTGAAAGTGTGCCAATAATTCCATATAATGGGTGACCATAATTTGGTGTAATATGGCATAAATTATATGCCATTTAAAATTATGATTCTCCCTTAAAAATATCTTATAATTTATTATTTAATATCTTTTAGTTTTGATGATCACCATGTTAAGACCCTAAATCCTTTGGAAAATCATAAAATGTGATATTTTCACTATTAATGAGATCTTGTATCTTATGATTAAAATTTTAACATATATTGATATAATTCCCAATGCATATGGTGATAGTAGCAATAATAATTAACATCATATCATTTTTAAGCAGAAAGAGATATTAGATTGTAGTCCATTAGGATCTTATGTAGTCAAGCTGGAGACTCGTGTAATTTTTTTAATTATCTACTAGGTTAATTAGATAATATGATCCTATCAGGTTAATATGATACAATATTCACTGTATATGTTTCTTCATTTTTATCCTCTATATGTTTTGCATTATAACGTATTTTAATATGAAACTTGATATTAGATATATTGGTGAGTTGGATACATGATTTAGATTTTTAAATGCATTAATTTTCATTTATTGATCTTAAATAATATGGCATAATTCATCAAAAAATTTAAACTTACTGATTATAATAGACTAATGTAATGAGGCAAGAAATATTTCTTAAATATATATTGAATATATTTATTTTCCATTGGATTTGTCATTTTGGATAACATTTTATTCACTGATAGGATCATTAGTTCCTTGTTTGATATTTTCAATTTGTTTATATGAAATCCTTTTAGTAATGTTGATATATAAATTTACTAAAAATTAATCTTATATAGTCTTTAATTATTTTAATAATTGCATTGGTAGATCATAGAACCATCTCAAAGCATAGTCCTTGAGGATTCTTAGAAATAATTTTTTCAAAAAAATCATTTAAAGCATAATCAAATTGTGATGCATATAAATGTCAAAGATGTTGCTTAAGGTCAACCTTGATATAATAAACTATGAAATCATGTGCTAAAAAATTTGTTGGAAAAGGGTGCAAAGGTATTCAATGTGTGAGATGATTATGCAATACATATTATGAATCAATAGTAAAATTTTATTTTGAATCTTTTTTAATCAATATTTGTAACCTTAGATTACAATTTTTTCATAACTTGTAGAATAATTTGCATATTAAGACCATAAATATTTGGTACTTGAGAATTCACCAAAAGGGAGGTAAATATTTGTGTTGATATAGACGTTAAAATTCATAATTGAGTTGAAGCATTAATATTTTTCATGGATGTTATAGTAATAGTTTTTTGGTCTTCGAGGAGTAATGGATTGATCACATTTGTCTTACCCCAACTAAATGTATTAATCACTAGTGTGATTAAGAGGAGGGATATTGGAATTGAATAAGTAGTATTACCATTTAAGGATTAATAATTTCTAGATGTTGATAGTATTAGCCTTCACATGTTTATTAATTCTATCTTTTATAGCATCTAAAAATCATTTATATGCAAATGATTTATTAATACATCCTTATCTTCCATTAAAAAATTATTTTTTATTACATTTTATATTTTAAATGGAAATAAATATGCCAATAATAATTGAGAAATTCATATCTAAATAATTACATCAATTTGAAACCCTAAAGGATGAAAATCCTAAGGAAAGCTGGGATTTGCATAAGAAGACTCAAATTTTTAGTTCAAAAATATGTTTGATCAAAATTTGGCAACTAGGAGATATGTTATCCTAATTAGACAAAATATTGTGTAAATCAATCTTCTACAAATATGTAATAAATGAAACACCTGATTTAATTTGTTTAATGAAAAATTACTAAATATGGAAAGTTTAAGAGAAATATTAAACATAACTAAAAATTTGAGATACATGATGTCTAGGGATATGGGATTGAGATGGATGATTATGTTGACTATGTTGAGCTAGAAGCAAAAATTGGTAGTCTTCAGATAGGAGCATTGTAATTGGATAAGGTATGGGTGTGTTGTAGTCCTTATGGAGTGTTTTTTATTAAATGATAAGGTATATGGATTTTGTGTTCCTTAACCTATTTATTCTTAATATTTACGTATATACTATGAATATATCACATTTGTAGGTTCTAGATATCAATGTGTAGCATAAAACCCTATGTACTTCTATTAGTGCATGTGATCTTGAATAATAAGGGTTAGTGAGATCAAGTGAAGTTGAGCTGACCTCAAAGACCCCTCTATCAATTAATTTTGCTTAGATAGTAATATATTCAAAAGAGTGCCATAGACTGACTTATTTATCCATCTAATATGGGCTTTTATGTGGAAAATAGTGTATTATGCCATATGAGAGTGCATTTAGTGATAAATTATAACTTGAAAAATACTTCTCATGTTTTCTTTTTTGAATGATTAATTTTTTTAAGAAGACTAATCCTATATATAATATGTAAATGGGGTAGAATAGAGAAGTAGATCTTAGTTTTGAAAATCATTAAGTGTGAGATTGATGGGTTATTGATTGGTAATTTCTAGATGATTAATGAGTGGGATTTAATTTCTATTTATACCACACATTTTTAAACAATCTCTAACAATGGTTAATTTAGACAAATAAGCCTACCTATACATATTGAGATATTTGTAAATTTGAGTGTTTGTGATGCAGGAGCATCTAGGAGGTATAGACATGTGTTAATTGATATTCAATTTTTTTAGGTGTCTTAGGGGTGTTCAATAATTTATCCCTCCAAAATTTGTAATTTCAAATGTTCAAAAGTTGGTAAATGATCAAGGAGGGAAAAAAGCCTATTTGTGCATATAAAGGCTTAAATATGTATTTTACACCTAATAAGGATTTGGAACTCTTATCTCTATGAGATATAGGGTTTTTCCAAGTAAGATAGGTGTAGAATATTGGGTGGTTGAAGAAATTTCTAACGAAGGTATGTTGTTGAGGTCAAATATGCGTGGTTGAGCAAGACTAAGAGAAAGAATAGGAGTGTTTAAACATGGAAAAAGTCCTAATTTTGATGAAATTTCAAATGGATCAGATGTACAGAGGTGTGTTAGTGGATAATGAATTAACTTGAGCTTCTAAAGGCAATTATTTGTGTTTTATTTAGGTTTTATCATTGACTTACTATGGTGAATCAGATAGGGTAGCAAGTGTAAAAGTTATATTTAGTATATAGGGGATATTTACCACATTTATTACACTTAAAACACTTATAGGAGTTAAAAACAAGATTATAAAAATTTATTTGGGCTCTTGAAGTCCCTAGATGAGTCATGTAGACCCAAACTTATGCTCACTAGCCTCAAACTAGGGTTTGATGGTTTTGAGAATACGTATGGTGGAAAATTATAAAAATTTGTAATCATTATTAAATAACCACCATCATTAACTATCTAAAGTTTTAGATCCATATCTCATGGTTATGTGTGGTTTCTAGCTATACCCTATGTTTAGCCTTGTTTCCACAGATATGATTGTTGTAGTGAGGTTTAGAGGTGATTTTAGATTAACAAAGGATATTTTATTATTATAATAGTCTAATAATGTCAATTTATACCTTCTATGTGAATTTCATGACTCATATCATCTATATACTCTCTATACCATTAAAATAGGGTTTTTAGGAGGCCTAATTAGGTCTACCAATTATACTAAAACTAGTGTTCCATACAAAGCAAGGTTACCTGAGTGCTCCATATGTTGTATAGATTCCAAATGGGTATTTGGATTGTGTATGAGTTTAATAATATCTGGAACTATGAAATAAATATGAGGGAAAAACTAGAAAAATGGGGCTACAAGCCTCTAGCCTTGTCAAAGAGAGAAGTAAGGCCTTGTGGCCTAGTGTATACCATTTTATCATTTAAGAGTCTTAAGATAGGTGTAAATATTCTAGATAGGGTGTGACTAGAGTGTATAAGGTTTTTTTACTTGCATATGAGTCCTTACATGTAGCTTCATGTTGAGATCCAAGTGCTAACACTAGTTGTTGTCTAGGCAAACATCTTGCAAGAAGTTTGTGAAGTAGGACCACCATAGGAAAATTTTGGGCATTTGGCTAGACACACTATTTAAATTATCAAAACACACCCTAGTTTGTGTAGTAAATACACTAGAATGATATTTGTATCATAATCTAGTCAGAAGTGTCTGAGAGAATATAGAGTTGATGAAGATATGTAACTGACATTATAAGATTTATATCATGTTTTAAGTATATTATGGTATATATGTGATCTAGGTAATAATAATATAAGTGTAAAAATATAAGATAAATATTTAGTCATAGTGATATGGGAAATGTAATCATTTTTTATGTGAGGAGGTCATGAACTGAAGGGATAATACATGAATGGTATTTTTCAAGTGTACAAGACAAGAATATCATATAAAATCTAGATTTAACATCTACAACAATAATATCATTAACATTTTTTTATTATTAACATATATTTATTTAAAACTTAAGTAGGATATACAATTATCACTTTCTACTTTAAATTTATCTAAGACAAATTAACTATTAATGTTTACTTAAAATGGCTTCAAGATCCACACCAACTAATCGCTATATAATAAAATCCATGTAAATAATTCAATAAGACCATAAACTCTTAGTTTCATCAAATATCCATTAGTGCATGCCTTATATGGTATACCAATAATGGAAGTGGGGAGGGCGGGGGAATAGGGAGGGATTAACTCATAAAATTTATGAGATATTTTATTAAACTATGTTATCATACCTACATTACTTTAGGAAATCTTCATGCGTCATAAGATGTCTCCCATAAATCTTGAAATCATGAAATATGGCTAAGCCTTAAATCCTAAATTGCTAAAATTTTAATAAGTTTGAAATATGATAGGATCTTCCTAACATAAAATTTCATTATATATCTTATAGGTCTAAAAATACTTGAAAACATACTAAAAATATACACAAATATGAAATATAACTTAAAGTATAAGAAATTATATGCCAATATCTACATGTAGACTTTTACTTAAACCTGTATTCTATACATATACTATATAGTTTAGTATTGTTTTTCCATTTTTCATCCTCCATATAATATTCACTAGTATAAGTGAAAATTATTTTTTGATGAAAAAAATGGTGAGTACTCACATATTCATTAATAATGTAAACTAATAAATACAATAGGCACATGAATTTTTAAAAACAAAATTTATGGATCACATGTATGGTTAAACTTGTTTATTCAAATATATAAACTTCATATTCAAAGTGGATTAAACCTACAATAATTTTTAGAGAGGGTGGTAACCCACTCTAAAATCTAGTGTAGGTTTATGTCAAATTGAATATAAAGGTTAGAGCTACCAAAGATAAAGTTGAACCATGCATGTGATCCATTGTAGGTATAGTGAAAATACATGTTACTCATATTATATAAGTATTTAAATGCCTTAATATCTATAAATGGATGGTTTCTCACTAACAAATCATAAGAAAAATCTTAAAATCATTGAATTCGATGAGATCAAATCTCATTGATACATTTTATTAAACAATTCATGTGCTTGTTATATACTTCCACTTTTTTCATACATTGACTTTAGATTAGGTTTTTACTCACTCTAAACCATTTAGATTATATGTACACCTTGTTGGACATATTGTCATTAATATCAAAGGTCTAACATTGGTGATAAAGGCCCCATTGCATTTAATGGTGTTTTTAATATTCATATCTTGGATAATGTGTTTTAATATTTATCTAATATTAACAAATATATTTTTGGTTTCATAAAGTCAAAAGAAGGCCCATGGAGAAGTCAAAGAGTCATAGGGTAAAGACAAAAGAGGAATGGGACACATTTTCCCATAAAGAGTCATCTTGAGGAATTCCAAGAGTCACCAAGTGAAGACAAAAGAGAAAGAGTGCAATTTCTCATGAAGGGACACTTTGAAGAATAAAAAAAGTCACCAAGATAAAGACAAAAAGAAAAAGGATGCATTTCCTCATGAAGGGTCACCATGTAACTTTTAAAATTCAAGGATTTGAAGGGTCATGAAAGTTTGGTGCCATTTTCCATGAGGATTAAAGGGTCACAAAGGGTGAATGCCAAAGGTCATTTAGTAATCTATAAACAAAGGCTTGGGAAGCCATTTGTAATGTGAAAGAGAGCATGATTTGTAAATGTCATGTCTATCTTAGAAGATCAAAGGAGATAAAATAAAGAGATATTGTAATGTGTTATCATTTGTTGAGAAATAAACATTGAGAGATAGTTGTGTGGTATACACAATAGGGGTTAGTACTCATGAATAGTTGTTGTGTTGGTGCTCAAAAAAAGGGTTGGTACTCCTACAAGTTGGTGTTTGTGAATATTATAGTTTGAGTTGATGCTCATTCATATACTTGAGATTGTTCTCTATGGATTTTCCCACATTGGGTTTCCACATTAAATCTGGTCTCTCTCTATCTTATGTGGTGTTTATTGTTTCAATTTTATTGCATATCTTGAATGCATGGTTAAGTGGATTTTTTATAAGTGAGATTTTATAAAATATATGATATACTGATTTACCCCCTCCTCTCAATATATCATATGCTTAACAATTAAAATTAGGGTAGGTTCCTTTTGAAAAAGTTTTATAGCTTAAAGGTAGATAGGGGAAAACATGATGGCTAGATCACATGAAGGTGTTTCTATAAATAAGGCACCTTTGTTTGATGGGAAAAATTATACTTTTTGGAGCATAATGATGAGGACTTATTTGATGGCTCTTGGAGTCAACATTTGGTAAGTAGTGGTAGTAGGAATATGAAGAGCCAAAAATACTTGTAACTACTCTAGTGGAAAAGAAGGCAAGTGAAAATAATGCTAAAGCTTTTAATGTTATTTTATGTAGTTTATGTGAATCAAAATTTGTTGAATTTATGTAATGTAAATCTACTCATGAAACTTGGGTAAAGCTTGAGAGTATTTACAAAGGTGATGTAAAGGTTCAACAAGCTAATATTCAAAAGTTTAGATGATAGTTTGAGATTTTGAATATGGAAGAGGAATAAAATATATCAAGATATATTTTATGGGTTGATCAAATAGTTAATCAGATTCAAGGTCTTGGAGAAAATTTAGAAGAATAAATCATGGTACAAAAAGTTTTGAGATCTCTACCATTGAGATATGATCTAAAAGTTTCCACAATTGAAGAGATGAAGAATTTAGACAAGCTAAAGAGGGATGAGTTACATGGTATTCTTACGACATATGAGATGTGGACTAAATAAAAGAAACCCTCAAAGAGAGAAGCTACTTTCAAGACATCAAAGAAAGAGAAGCCTAAGATTCTAGAATCGAGTGACAGTTCTAGTGATGATGAAGATGACAATAGAGCTTTATTCATTTATAATCCAAAAAAGGGCACAAGTCAATATAAAATAAAATTACCTTTTAAATGTTTTAATTATAGAAATATTGGATATTTTATAGCTAAGTGCTTATATAAGGGTAATGGTGACAATGAAGAAGGAAAGTCTACATACAAGAAGAATTTCAAAAGAAAATTCAAGAAGGGATTCGAGAAAAAGAGTTTGTATTTTAAAGATCCTAGCTCAGCCGAAGATAGTGGAGTCAATTATTCAGAGATTCTATTCATGGCCATACATAAAGATGAATCTATAGGCAAAAGTACAGATGATCAAGAAGAAGAAGAAGATGAAGTTGAAGTGAATTTGGAAGAAGAACTCATTTGTGCCATAAAAGATTTAACAACTCTTGAGATGAAAAATTGAAGATTGAAGCTCCAGATCGAGAAAAATGAAAAGGAGTCAAATGAAATAATTGAAGATCTACAAAGACACTTTGAAGAAGACAAGAAGAATGAAAAAGATCTAATGGCATAGTTGTAAAAAGTAAGTGAAGATTGTGAAATATTTTTATTGAAATTGCTTCTTTAAAGGTAGATTTTGAGAAAACAAATAAAGTAATAAATGATAGAGCAGCTAATGATTCAAAATTTGAGAATAACACTAATATGTTGGATAATATATTAGAAAGTCAAAGATTAATGTCAGATAAGATGAATATCAGATTTGAAAAATAGAAAGGGGAGGCCACTACTATCATAGAAAAGGTTAACATAGAAAAAAGAAAGATCTATGATGAAGCTCTTACAAGGAGGAAATAAAAAGGGAAGAAGTTAAGAATACAGAGGACATCTCAAACAAAGAAGGCTAGAAGAAATAGAGCTATAAAATATAATCAGGTCAAAGATACACAAATAGGTCCTATTTTTATGGTTACTATTTTTATTATAATGGATATGATCATAAGAAAATAGAATGTTGAAAATGGGCTAATAATTTTACAAATAAGGAGAAGGAAACTCATGCAGAGTCAAGTAGAAGCCACAAATATTTTGCTCCTCTATCATTATTTAATGAAAAATCCATAATATGTTACAAGTGAAATAAATTTGGACACATAGCTTGGTATTGTAGAATCAATTTTGAGTCAGTCAAGAAGGACCAAAGTTTTAAAGCTCCATTCATCAAGAAGAAAGATCAGACAGGTTCATGGTAGAAGAAACAACCTGAAAAGTCTATGTTAGTCCAAATAGATTTACATGCAAGAAATGTAGAAAAGCCATGGTTCATTGATAGTGGATGTTAGAGGCACATGATATGAGACAAGAGAAAGTTAATAACCTTGAAGAAGATCAATCATGACATAATGAAATTTGGAGATAATAATATTGTTAGAATTGTCAGAAAAGGTATGCTAAGTTTGGATAATGGTAGAACTAAAACTAAAAATATTTTGTATGTAGAAGGTATTAAGCATAATATTTTGAGTGTAACTCAATTGTGTGATTAGGGGCACACACTAAAGTTTTATGTATAATGTTGTGAAATTAGGAGAAAAGATTCAGATGTGTTGGTTGCAGATGCTCAGAGAATAGGTAATAATTTGTATATGCTATAGACATCAAAGGTCAAATATGTTGTTTGATTAAGATTAAATAAAGTTGGCTATGACAAAGGAGAATGGGACACATAAATTTTGACAATCTTGTCAACATCAGCAAGAAACAAGTAGTCATAAATATTTCATAGATTATAAAGCCATCCAACACAATTTTTGAACCTCGTTAGCATGGGAAGTAGGATAGAAGGTGGTTCAAAACAAAAGAATACTTAACCACTCAAATGTTAGATCTTGTTCACACTGATTTGTGTGGACCTATGAGAACTCAAATTACTCAAGGTGAGAAATATTTCATGTTGTTTATTGATGATTTTTCACATATGACTTGGGTAATGTTTTTAAAGAAAAAATTAGAAGCTTTAAAATATTTCAAAGCATTCAAAGCATTAGTAGAGAATGAAAATAGTTTAAAGATTAAGTACCTAAGATTAGATTGAGGAGGAGAATTCATGTTAGATTAGTTTATTTATTATTGTGAAGACCATGGAATAAAGAGACATTATTCAGTAGGCAAAACTCTACAACAAAATGGAGTAGTTGAATGGAGAAATATAATAGTTCAGGAGATGGTGAGGACAATGCTAAATGAATTCAAGATACAAGAAAAATATTGGAGAGAGGAAGTTGGTATAATAGTGCATATATAGAACAATGTATTATTAAGAGTCAATAGTGACAAGACTCCTTATAAGCTATGGAAAGATAAACCAGCTACAATTGATTATTTTAGAGTTTTTAGTAGTAGATGCTTCATAAAGAGATATAATAAAAAAAATTTGGGTAAGTTTGAATCTAGAGAAGATGAAGGTATATTTCTTAGTTATTATTTTAAAAGTAAAGATTATAAATGTTATAACAAAAATATCAATAAAATAGTTGAAAGTGTAAGTGTTAGGATAGAAGAATATGGAACACAAAGAATCAGTGATCCAATAGACATTCCTAAAATCATTGAAGAGGAAGATTTTGAAGAATCAGATGAAGATGAGAAGAAGGAGAAAAAAGACACCAAAACCCCATCTACATATGTCTAGAGAAATCATAATGAAAGTTACATCATCAGGGACATAAATGAAGGAATTCACATAAAAAGAATGATGTTCTGTGAATCTAAGTAAGTTAATTTCTCTTTTTTATCCAAAATTTAGCCTCAATTTTTTTTAGAAGCTAGACATGATAATCATTGGGTTAAGGCAATGGATGAAGAATTAAATCAAATAGAAAAGAATGATACTTGGGAACTAGTGCCTAGACCAAAATATCATAATGTGATAGGAACAAAATGGGTTTATAGAAATAAGTTGAATGAAAATGGAGAAGTGACCAAGAATAAATCAAGATTAGTATGTACAGGATATGATTACATTGAGGGAATAGATTTTCAAGAAACTTTTGCATCAATGGCATGACTAGAGGCTATTAGAATGTTTCTTGCATATATAGTGTTTAAAAATTTCAAAGTGTTTTAGATGGATGTCAAATCTACCTTCCTAAACAAGAATCTCGAAGAAGAGATTTACATTGAGAAACTTGAGGGATTTATTCTCTCAAATGTTAGTAGCCATATATGCATATTGAAGAAAGCATTGTATGGATTGAAACAAGTTCCCAGAGTTTGGTATACAAGACTTGATAAGTACCTGTAGGATCAAAGTTTCAAGAGAGGATTTGTTGATAGTGATATCTACATCAAAATAGAAGGTGAACATCAATTGATTATTATGGTATATGTTGATGACATAATTTTTGGAGGAAACATTGAAAAGATGAAAAAAAAAAATTCTAATAAAATGCAAAAATAATTTGAGATGTCTATGCTTGGAGAATTGTCATTTTTCTCAGGGTTGAAAATATTTCAATAAAATAAAGGATTTTTCATATCTCAAACTAAATATGCCAAGGAAATGTTGAATAAATTTGGTTTTGAAGATTGTGCACTAGTTGGTACACTAATTAGTATAGGAAATAATGTGAGAAAGGATGAAGATTCACCTATTGCAGATCAATATTTGTATAGATCTATTATTTGTAGTCTTTTATTTTTGATAGCATCAAGGCTAGACATCATGCATGCAGTAGGTATGGTTTCAAGATATCAATCAAATCCAAAAGATAGTCATGTTTAGTTAGTGAAGAGAATATTTAGATATATCAAGGGGACATTGGATTATGGATTGTGGTATCCCACAGGTAGATATTTCACTTTGGTTGCTTATACATATTTAGATTGGGTAGGTTTCTTGGATGATAGAAAGAGTAAAAGTGGAGGATATTTCTTCCTTAGTGATAGCTTATTATCATGGTTAAGAAAAAAGTAGAATTTAGTATCACTTTCTATAGCTGAAGCAGCATATATTGCAACAATATTATGTTGTACTCAAGTGCTTTAGATGCAACAAACTTTGGAAGATATCAAGGTAAAATATGATGAAAATATTTATATTTTTTTATGACAAAACAAGTTCTATTAATATTTTCAAGAATCTAGTGATGCATTCAAGAACAAAACATATTCCCATCAGATATCACTTCTTAAAAGAGTAGGTTGCAGATCAATAAGTTAAGATGGAATATATCAGTACTATAGAGTAGATTGTAGATATTTTCAAAAAGTCACTACCAAAAGACACATTTGATTATATATGGGAAAATTTGGGAGTAATTTATTTTACTTTTTGCTATTGAGAATCAACATCAATTGAGGGGGAGCTATATATTAGCTCTAGGATAAGCCCTTTGCCATTGATGTCAAAGGGGGAGAAGAATAGAAATAGGTATAGGTGTAGAAATAAGAACAAGGAATAGGTATAGGTTACTACAGTAAAGGGGAGTTATTGTATGTTTTTCAAATGGCAATATGTGTAGGTTTTAGGATGTGGTAGTTTTAGTTTGAGGTTACCATCAATGACAAAGGGGGAGATTATTGTAAATATTGTCATTAATGTTAAAGGTCTAGCATTGGTGATAAAAGCCCCATTGCATTTAATGGTGTTTTTAATATTCATATCTTGGCTAATGGGTGTTAATATTTATTTAATATTAATAAATATATTTTTAGTTGCATAAAGTCAAAACAAGGCCCATGGAGAAGTAAAAGAGTCAAAGGTTAAAGACAAAAGAAGAATCAAACACATTTTCCCATGAAGAGTTATCTTTCAAAATTTCAAGAGTCACCATGTGAAGACAAAAGAGGAAGGGTGTAATTTATCATGAAGGGACACTTTGAGGAATATGAAAAGTCACCAAGATAAAGATAAAAAGGAAAAGGATGCATTTTCTCATGAAGGGTCACCATGTGACTTTTAAAATACAAGGATTTGAAGGATCATGCAAGTTTGGCACCATTTTCCATGAGGATTAAAGGGTCATAAAGGGTGAATGCCAAAGGTCATTTGGTCAGATATAAATAAAGGCTTGGGAAGCCATTTGTAATGTGTGGAAGAGAGCATGGTTTGAAAATGTCATATCTATCTTAGAAGAGCAAAGGAGAAAAAATAAAGAGATAATGTAATGTGCTATCATTTATTGAGAAATCAACATTCAGAGATAGTTATGTGGTATAAATAATAGGGGTTGGTACTCCTATGGGTTGGTGCTCATGAATATTTGTTGTGTTGATGATAAGTAAAGGGGTTGGTGATCCTATGGGTTGGTGCTCAGGAATAGTTGTTGTGTTAGTGCTTAGTAAAGGGGTTGGTGTTCCTACAAGTTGGTGCTCATTCATATACTTGAGATTGTTTTCCATAGTTTTTCTCACATTGGGTTTCCACGTTAAATATAGTGTCTCTCTCTCTATCTTGTGTGGTGTTTATTGTTTTAGTTTTATTGCATATCTTGAATGTATGGTTAATTGGAATTTGCTTAAGTGAATGTTTATAAGATATATGATATACTAATTTACCCCCCATCTCATTATATCCTGTATTTAACACACCTACTATAAAAACTACCACATATTTAATTCAATTTGAATATGAAGTTTAGATCTAGGAATATAACGAATTTAGAGTGGGTGGCCACTCAATCTAAAGTAATATATGAATTGTTTGACAAATGTATTAATGAAATGTATCTCATGGAATTAAATGATTTGAATATATCAATTTGTGTTTTATTTTAAAATATCCATGAAGTTGTAGTGGATGAGAAATGAAAATACTTTAATAGGATGATTGACACTTATTTGGAGTATGCTTATAATAGATCACATGAATTTTTCAAAATATTTACTGGTATAAATAAACTTCATATTCAATGTGATTTAAAATTGTGGTATTATTTAGAGTGGATGTTGACCCAATATAAACAATTTAGAGTGGTCTACCATCAAATTTAAATTAAATTTATGCTAAATGTGGAAGCTTAAAATAGGTACATGATTTTTTGAAAAAATGTGTGAATGAGATGCATTATCTTGTCATGCAATGGTTGTATGATATATTTTTGTGGTCTATTTTTAAGCAATCATGCAGATATAGTGGATGAGGAGGGTAAATATTTCAATAATAATTTGAAACTTATTTTCACTAGGCTTACAATGGATCACATGTATTATTACACTAATTTGTTGATAGTTCTAAACTTTATATTCTAAGTGACTTAAAATTTTAGAATTTTTTAGAGTGGGAAAACACCCACTCTAAATTTCTTAGAGTGATTAGTCACCCACTCTAAAATAAATATATGAAAAATGTTGGAATCATACAACATACATGTGAATTATTTGACAAAATGTATGAATGAGTTGTGTTCTAATGTAATTCAATTATTGTAGGATGTATTTTTGTGTTTTATTTGCAAGTGGACATATAGATATAGTGGATGAAGGATGAAAACCATTCAATTGGATGACTAACACTAATTTTCACTATGTCTATAGTGGATAATAGGTATGGTTTAAATTATTTTTTAGTAGATATAAACTTCCTATTGAAAATGAATTAAACATAAAATAGTTTTTAGAGTGGAATAAATCCCATAATAAATGATTTAGAGTTAGGATACCCACTCTAAAGTAAATGTAATAAAAATATGGAAGGATATAGTAGGTAACTGAATTGTTTGACAAAATGTGCAAATGGGACATGGCCTCATGGAATTAAATGATTTTAGGATGTCATTTTGTGTTATATTTATAATTATCCATGAAACTATAGTATATGAGGGATTCAGATACTTAAATAGGATGATTTACACCTTTTTCACTATGTCTACAATGGATCAAATGTATAGTTTAAATTCTTTTTTGGTAGATCTAAACATCATATTAAAATTTTCTTAAACCTATGATATGTTTTAGACTAGGTGTCCTCATACTCTAAATTAATTTTTTTTAATTGTTTGTAACCATATATAATGTATCTTTCTTTTTTCAAAAAAATGTAACAATAAGATCTAGTATCATGGAATGTAATGATTGTAGGATATCCTTTTGTGTTTTATTTGTAAGAAACCATGTAGCTATAATTGATGAGGGTTGTAAATACTTTAATATGATGATTGAAACTTGTTTTAAATTCATATAAAATAGATCATATGTTTGGTTCATTTTATTTTTTGGTATTATAAAATTTATTTTTAGAATGAATTAAACATGTGGTATTTTTTTGAGTGGGATGTTGCCAAATCTAAGTAGTTTAAAGTGAGTGGTTGTGAAATCTAAAGTAAATGTATGGAAATTATGTAAGCTTATATATTTAATGTGAATTTCATGGTAAAATTTATGAATAATATTTGGTTTCATATTATGCAATGATTGCATGATATAATTTTTTATTCTATATGTAAGGAACCATATAGTTGTAATGGATAAAGGATGTAAATACTTCAATAGGATGATTGAAACTTATTTTCACTATGCCTATAATAGATCACATGTATTATTTAAATAATTTATTGGTATCTCTAAACTTCAAATTTAAAATGACTTAAACATGTGGTAGTTTTTAGATTAGGTAGTTGGAAACTCGAAAAAGTTTAGAAAGGTAGTTCAAAATTTCCTATTCAAAGTGGCTTAAGCCTATGGTCATTTTTAAAGTGGGGTGTCTAGCACTATAAATAGTTTAGAGTGGGTAGATACCCACTCTAAAATAAATGTATGCAAAATGTGGAAGAATATAACATACACATGATTTTTTTGACAAAATGTATGAATGAGATGCAATCTCATGGAATGAAATTATTTCATGATATCATTTATGTTGTATTTTCAATAATCCATGTCTATGTACTAGATCATGGATGTTATTTTTTCAATAATATTATTGAAACCTATTTAAAATATGCATACAATAGTCAACATGTATGGTTTAACATATTTTTTGGTAGATCTAGGTTTCATATTCAAAATAACCTAAACCTGTAGAAGTTTCTAGAGTGGGAAACCTAATCTAAAGTAAATTTATGAAAAATATGGAATCACATATTAGGCATATTAATTGTTTGAAAAAACATGTGAATGAGATGGGGTATCATGTAATGAAAGGAGTAAAATATATCAATTTATGTTTTAATTGAAAGTAGACATGAAACTATAATTGAGGAGTGATGTAAATACTTCAATAGGACAATTGAAACATATTTTCACTATGCATATAATGGATTACTTGTATAGTTATTATTATTTTTTTGTAGCTCTAGAATTTATATTGAAAGTGATTTAAACCTGTGGTAGTTTCTGGAGTGGGTTTACACCCACTCTAAATAATTTAGAGTGGATGGTCACACACTCTAAAATAATTGTATGTAAAATGTCGAATCTTATAGAAGGAACATTAATTATTTGATGAAATGTATGAATGCAATGTGGTCTCATAGAGTACAATGATTTCAAGATATATTTTTATTTTATATTGGTAAGTATCCATGTAGTTGTATTTTATAAGGGTTATTTATACTTCAATAGGATAATTGACACTTATTCTCACTATAACTATAAGAGATCACCTGTATGGTTCAAATTATTTGTTCTTAGATTTAAACTTATGATTCATAATGAATTAAACCTCGTGGTAGCTTTTAGAGTGGGTTGACACCAACCCTAAATAGTGTAGAGTGGGTGGCCATCCAATTTAGTGTAAATGTATAAAAATTATTCAATATATATTAGGAACATGAATTATTTGAATAAAATGTATGAATGAGATGTGGTTTCATGGAATTTAATAATTGTAAGATATATTTTTATATTTTATTTTCAATTAGTCATACAACTATAATGGATTAGGGATGTAAATATTTCAGTAAGATTATTGGAATTTTATCTACACTATGCCTAAAATGGATCACATATATGGTTGAACTTATTTTTTCATATTTATTAGATTCATATTGAAAATTAATTAAACCTAAATTATTTTTTAGAGTGGGTAACAACACACTCTTAATAGTTTATATTGGTATCTCTAAAATTCATATTCAAATTGACTTAAACTAGTACTATTTTTTAAAGTGGGTGGATGTAAACTTTAAACAGTTTAGATTGGTATCTCTAAAATTCATATTCAATGTGAATTAAACCTTCTTTAATTATTATATTTTTGGATGCCCACTCTATATATTTTAAATGGGAATCTACCTACTCTAAATTCAATGCAAGGAAAATGTGGAAGCATACAAAACTAGCATTAATTTTTTGGCACCATATATGAATGAGATGTGGTCTCATGGAATGCATTGATTTTAAGATATATTTTTATGTTCTACTTTAAATTAACCATGCATATTTAGTGGATGATGTATGTAAAAACTTGAATAGGATGATTAACACTTATTTTAATTATGTGTTTAATGTATCACATATATGATTCAAATAATTTTCTATCTTTTGTCTTTAATTTACATTTAAAATGGAATAGGAATCATGCCACTATAAATAATTTTATTGGGGGACCACCTAATATAAAAATCAATCCACCCTTATTTATTAATTCTTACCAATGTAGGATTGAAAATAATGATAACCAAATTATAAATATAGATGTTAATTTTGAATATTGTGACATAAAAATGAAGAATTCATGTATACCCCCATGTAAAATAAATTATCTATGACTAAATAATAATTTTGTATGGGAATTGTGGAAATTGAGGTCATAAGATGTTAATTATTCATCCATCACATACATATTTCATAATTGAAGCATATATCTATGAGGAGATTTCTTTATACATTAATAATATCTAGACACTTTTTTTATCTATACAAATGAAATATATTAATAATATTATGTATAATTACATATTCCACATTAAAAAATTATAGTATACACAATAATTTGAATATGTAGACATTATTTTATTTAAATCCTTAAAAATAAAATGTGGTTTAAGATAAAACCTTTGAAATAAAATATGAGTGAATTTAAATATTTTAAAATACAATGTCATTTCAAATAAACATTTTAGAATATAATTTTATCATTTTGTAAAATGGATAAATAAAAAATTAAAACTAAATCCTTTCTCTATTTAATTTTAATTATTTCACAAAAAATAAACTTTTAAACTCAAAAAACATAAAAAAATAAAAGCATGGATTTAAATTATGTATATTTGCATACATTTATGATATATACAATTTTTGAATTATGTATCATATTAAAACAACCACATCCCACTACATGTCAGCAAGGCCATTCAACATTAATCCATCATGTCTTAGGGCATGGTGGTATTGGTCACATGCATTAAACTTACATCCCATTCATCATGTTTCAAATATCATGTCAAACAAATATAGTTTTGCATGGGAGTTTAATGTTTTGATATGGGAGAAATAAATTTAAGTAATCCATAATATTTCCACTAGTAGTAAACTTAATGATGAAAAGGCCAACCTTTTTCACCATTTAAATAATCTATTCTCAGACCAACATAGAATGGGGGGGGGGGGGTAGATAGAGACAGGCTTGAGATGTTATAATGCATAGATGTTCATGATAATAATAAGCTATAGTATAAGTTGCAAAAGGGAGGTCTAAAAAATACATGTAGCATATCATAGGGCACAATGTATACCTTGCTAAGGATTTAATTACAACTTAAAATTAAAAAAACTATGGAGATAAGAGGTCTTAGAATCGTTTTTACTAAGAAGCTTATAGGAGAGGTAACTAAGATGTCATGTGAGGGTTAGAAGGCATTCAAGGACAAATATAAAAATATGGATATGGTTTAGATATTTTTAAGGATAAATGAGGCATTGAAAATATATAAAAATGGTTTTTTAAAAATGCACCTGTCGAGGTACTAACCAAAGGTGTGACTTCAGATCGTGAAATAAATTACACTAGGAGATAAATTAAATCTTATTTTCTCACACCATTTTTTTATTATAAAAAATTTCCAAGGATTTAAAATTAGTATGCCATATTACTTATTGAAATCCTTAGAAATTACACCCCTTGCTTTTCAAATTAATGAATAAAATGCCATTATCCACTAAGGGCTTATCTTTCTACTTGTTAAACATGGTGAGACACTATGCATGAAAGAAGTTTCATTAAGAGGATATTTTGCAGAGGAGGAATCCCCCAAATAAGACCTAACCATGGATTCCCCCAGCCTCCTCCCATCCCTTCCCCTATAAGCCCTAATTCCAAAAGTCTCATATGGGACCTTCCTCTATAGATAACCATAAACAAAACTAAACCTACTATATTTGAAGAGGAAGATGTAGAAGAATATTTTCGGAAAGGTAAGGCCTTCATATCTAAGTTAGTTAGGAAAAATAAGAGACAAATAGAGGAATTTAATGATAAACTACATAAAGTAGGTTTAGGCTTGGCCAGTTTGAACAAGTAATGGAATTCAATTAATAGGGAAGCCAAAAAATGTTATAAGGTTTTGATCATTTTAGTGAGGCAAAGGATCCCCTTCACAATTAAAATGATGAAATGTAGAGGTTTAGCTCATCCCAAAAACCTAATCCAAACCCCTCATTATGAACAACCCCACTAAGAAGATCTCAAAGAAGGATCTTTGAAAGAGGCCAAGGATGATTCTACTGAAGGACATTATTGAAGGCTCGAGTAATAAGACTTGAGAAAATATTATTAGGAATAGGTCAAAAGATAAGGCAAAGGATAAGGACCTTAGTAAGGAACTCACAGAAGAAACTTCCCTCCCTGAGTGATTTCTCTCTTTTATTAAATACTATTTTGTCTTCTGCACTAGACTTCTACTAGTAATTTTTGTTTCAGTTGTACTATATTTTCTAGACCTGCAGGCTTTCCCTATTTTAATTTGATATTGGTTTAACATTAGGTTGTACGACCCTTGTAAAAATTGATTATTTACCTAATAAAATAAAAATGTGTCATAGTAAAAAATTAAAACAAAGTTATATATTTGAAAATGACATTAAAGAAAGGGTAAATAAAAAATGAAAAAAATCAATGTTTTTTTTCTTTATACATAGTGTTTTAAATAATTATTTTTAAATTTTCTATATTTGGCTCACAAGGCAATAAATATTGATGGTGTTTTAAATAATTTTTTAAAAATTTTGTATATTACAGTTATTAAACATAAAAAGTCATGGATATAAAATAAAGTAATGTATTATTATTTTTTTTGCAAATCTTTAATTGTAGTAACCAACATTTAGTAAATTTAAGAAAAAATTGCATTGAGAGAAAGGAGAAAAAAATAATGCGAAAAAATTTAAAAAAATATATTTATATTGAGTACAAGTGCTCATATATACAATGAAATATTTAATTAATATTGAAAACATATGTTTTTCAACCGTTCACCATTTAAGCCTTCACAAACTAATTTTAATGCATAAGAGTCATGGGCCCAAAAATAGTTGCCTATATTGCCAATATTATTCATTAAATCTTTATGTATTTATTTAATGTCATAGATATTTTTAATTTCATGCATGTTTTCCTAATATTTTATTTTATTTATAAAATAATTGTTTCATTCATCTTTCATTCAACTAGTAAAGAGATTGCCCTCCCATGCAAGTGAATTTTGGCATTCTTCTTTCTTACAAATAGTGATATTACTTCCTTATTATAAAAAAAAGTAATCTTTTTATTTCACTAAGTTGAAAAATAAAAAGTCAATTTAATTCCATATTCTTATTCTTTCCTTTCTTTAAAGAAAAAAACCTCAAACTTAATACATTTGATTGGAAAAAAATAGATTGTATTATCCCTTGATGATTTGCCACTCAATTAAAAATGCAACATTTAATTTTCTTAATATGCATCATTTAAATTTTCAACTTAGTTCAAAACATGGCATTTTAAACATTTAAATAGGTTTCCTTAAAAAAATTCAACCATGTTGGAATTTGCCCCAAATTCAAAAGGTGACATTTTATAAATTTGAATATACCATGTCGAGTAAATATGAAATTTAAAACCCCAAGATTGAGACATAGTAAACCTTTCAAATATTAGTTTCAGAGTAAAAAATATTATAGATATAATTTTAATATATTAAAAACTATTATTACAAGATGTTATTATAAGTTTTAATTAGAAAATTAAATGTAAACTAGTAATAAAAATATATATTGTAATATTTTATTTAAATATTAAATGTAAATTATTATATATATATTTTAGAAATGATCCCTATAATTACTTACCTATACATGCTATTTGTTGTAGTCTTCAAATTTTGTGATGGGTGTTTGAATTATTAGAATAATTTACATACATATTAAGGATAAACATAGTTCATATTTGTACACCAAGATTTATCTTATTTTCCATTAACATATGTGCACTTATTAACATTTTACCATTTTAAAGTGTAAATAGAAAAAAACAAACAAACAAGAATACATTAATTCACAAGGAAGATGCAATAAATTAAAGTACAAATTATTTATCCAAGGGAGAAACTTTAAAATTGATTAATGCATCAAATAATACCATATATTGATCTTTATTACATTCCAACCTCTTATTCTAAAAATTAGAGTATATATAATATTACAAAGAGACTATGACTCTTCATTTTCATGACTGTTCATTTCCAAGATTAAAATAACTATTCAAATTCCATGTGATTCACTTTCCAACATGAGATCAATATTTATACAAAAAAAACACTACCTAATACACTTATTTCCTATTTATATTAAACAAATATTTGTTAATTTTGTTTCACACCTCCCTACTAACACTTTCTCAAACTTAAAAAATTGTATCGTTCTGAGACATAGATGTTAGCAAAGTACAACTGAATGGAACTAATGGAGTTAATTTGAGATAAGATGATGAGATTATTAAGAATAAATGGTTGAAGTTTTACTCAAATTAATATTATTTAATTTTCACTTATTGTGCACTACTTATCCATATTTATTTTAGGTTTTCAACTAAGAATCATACCAACCTATCAAACTTTATGGGTTTTCAGTAGGTTGTAATTCCTAGGAGGTTTCCATTTATAGGTTTTGAACCTTATTAACCTCATTCTCAAATCTTATTTCCTATAAAAAAATACCTTTAAATTTTTTAAAAATTCAAAGATAAAATACCTTATTGTGACAAAGGAAGCATAGTTTATGAGGTTGCATAAGAGTCGAGATAAGATGAATTAGAATTTATTGAATAAGTTGAGGAAAAGGGGACATAATACAAATAATGTATAATGTTTTTGATGATGAGGAGGCTAATTTATCTAAGAAGTATTATTTACATATATAAGCATTTTATGCTAGGTAAATGGAATCTACTAAGGTTCAATGATGATATCTTAGTGAAAATTTTCTAGATTTGTCAAATATTTATTAATTTTTTTTAAATATATGAAGACATCCCTAACCATGTTGAATAACATATGAATGGGAGATTATATTTTCATAATGGTTTTTCTATCATCATTAGACATAACTATAATAATTAGATTATGTTGTATATCCTTATACTAGATATTTTCATGATCTAATCAATTTGATTGGCATACCATTGTGTTTACATGAAAATAAATGTTCTCCATAGAATATAAAAATTCTAATTGAACATTTTGTCCATGAAATTATCTATCAATGCCAAATATTATTGTAAATCACTATCGAATTTGGTTGATGATGTTTGTATCTCCATTTTGCCTTTGATTTGTCTACTTGGGAGAGATTTAATTCAATGTCATTCCATGAATATTGTATTTTACTCTTATAGGAGAGAATATTCTTGTAAATATACATAACTTATTATAGAGTGGAATTTACAGCCTACTTGTATTCCTCTTATACCTCGAATATTATTTTTATCTCATTGAACAAGTTTCAAAAATGAGATTTGATATCCTAAAATCATTGTTCTATGACCCAATATTGAGTAAAATTGGGAATAATAGTATTAAAATACTTCTCTTTTGACATAAATTGGTCACCCAAAATATTTTAAGCTAATTTTAAGTATGTATCATCAATGATCTTATGCAATTTATCAATTCACTCTTGTAGCTCATCATTTTCTTTTTGAAATTTAGTATTTTGTTGCTTAATATCAACTACCTTATACATCATATATGTTTGAAATTTATTAGTATATTCAATCTATTTTTTAAATGATAACTATGAATAATTGAGATAAAATTCCTAGATTGAAGTAGGTAAGGCCAAATATGTCACAAAATCAATAAGAATCATTAGTTGTTACCTTATTTGTTTGATAAGAAAAGTAAATATGGTGCATCAGAGTGATAGTGTTTGGATATCCATCTACTAGGATCAGTTGGATTCCCATTTTTATTTTAGTGCTCCCCCTAGGTATCTCCTTGAGATGACCCTAAACCCATATAAGCTATAGATGGTTGCACTTGTGCTTCACCCATTGTAGTCTATGTTGTTCTAGTTCTGTGTTGTTTTTATTGTGTTAGACTTCCTTGAATTTACATTGTTCAGACTTGACCTATGGCTACACGAATGGTCATTGAATAATATTTATCTATATTATTTTATTATTCTTAATTATCACTAACAATGTTTTCTACTATTATTTTTAATGATTATTCCTGTATAAACCTTTTGATTTTATCTTACTACTTGGGTACATATTCATTGTGATTATAATCAACCTCCTAGGATGA
Source organism: Torreya grandis (assembly GCA_037957365.1). Taxonomy (NCBI): domain Eukaryota; kingdom Viridiplantae; phylum Streptophyta; class Pinopsida; order Cupressales; family Taxaceae; genus Torreya; species Torreya grandis. The sequence goes on along the minus strand of JARHVA010008281.1, from coordinate 312,107 downwards.
TATTTATAACTTATCCTTCATTTTTTAATCCTTATATTTTTAAATTTTTATTTTTCATACATTTGCTATTGGAGTAAGGCATATTTATCTTTTAAGTCCTTTTCTTCTACCACTTTTTCTTCCTTCATTCTATCCTTGGTAGTATCATGTGATGGATGCTCCTCTTTTTTATCACACACCTTATGTTGATTTGTATGATCCTACCTAAGAGGATGATTGAGTGGTGATTTTTCTTTCTTTGCACCCTAATCCAATGACTTGGTAATTTTATAACTAGAAGGAGTTCCTTTCACATGTGTGGGATAATAAGAGAGGGGGTGAGATTTGTGGGGGAAAATATAGTGACATTTAGTGCTTGGGGATGCATATGGAATAAAATATATTTTGGAACTTCATATCATGGGTCCCAGATCCTTTTGCTTCTAGTTGTGATTCTTTGTCTACTCCTTTTGAACTTGAACATATTTCCAAATGATCTGAAATAGTTGGGTGAAATCAATCACGTCATAGCATGCAAATTTTATTCACTAGAGGATTGGAAAGGGTTATATTCTTATTTTCTACTTTCTTAAAAATAGATTCTATTCATATTTTTTTCCTAGGGTCATATCTAGTGTTTATTTCTTTACTCTCAATCTTTATGTTCTTACAAATAATTATGATACTATTCTAGATGTTGAGAGATCTTATTTAAATGGACCTTTCACTCTATTTTTATCCTCCTTTTCTTACCCAAATGTGTCCAAAAAATTTTAATATGGAGGTGGATTAATCTATAAAATTAGGATGGATCAGACATCATTTCACACCTGACATGTACAAAATACATTCCAAAAGAAAAAAAAAATTCTCTTCTTCCTAGTCATAGATATTCTAATTGATATATTTTAGCAACATATTATACACCTCTTTAGGTGTAACTCCTAATGGATGAAAATCATATTAAGATAAAATATTTGGAATGAGTGTGTTTCTAAGGCATGGATCTATTCTCTAGGTCTATTTGGTAGGTGGTAAAGGTTGAGGATCATGGTCCTCATACTTACATGGATTGTATTAGAAATATGAGGCTGACATTTGATATTATGGGTCAAAATATGGTTATCCTTTTGATTCTTGATGTATTTTTGGTTTCATTTCCATGTGTGATTAAGGCTGTGGTTTCTCTACTCAAAGTGGCATGGATCATACTGGTTAGACACTCCTAGAAATAAAGTTATTCTACCTATCCATTTTTAACTGGGTAATATGTATGTCAATGAATAAATGTTGAGGTAGTATTATAGGTTTATATAACTCATGATTATAAATGTGGACTCAATTTTAAATTTTATTGATGGTGACAATTGGTTTGAGATTATTCCAAACCTATTTAGGTATGTGGTGGTGTATTGTAATCATATTATAAATATCTAACCAATATTCTATGAAATTTTCCACTTGAACAAGGTGTTTTCCATCTCATATCCAAATCATATTTTGGAAGGAATTGATAAGACAATAATAAACATTCTACGTAATTTTTTATTTTAGAAATTTCTATTGTGTAAAGTAGATTAGGAATACCATAATTTGGTGTTGGAATGTTTGGGTTATTCTTTATATGAGATTATTGATGTTTGTGATGAGTTATGTTTTGAGTAATTTAGTCCATTTTATGTCTTCCACCATCCTTATAATTATATGCATAATATAGATTACACCCATTCTATCATACCTCACATCTTTTATTGTTTACCAATATCATCACATTATGCTTTATGTGAAGACATGAACTAGTGCATCTATGACCTGATCTATGGGCACTCTTCTAGTTATCTGTGCATATCACTCATGTATTTATAAATTATTTTTTATTTTTATTTACTTTTTGAGCTTATAGATACTTAATCCTTACTATTAGTCTTATATCCTACACAATCATATAATAATCAATATGAATTTTCACTTATTTGGATAATAGATGGCTCCCTCATTGTATCTACTAATTATGGTTATCATCATTTTATTGTGTTGGATTAAGATAGGTAATAATAATAATCATATATTGGAATCAAATCATATTATCCTAATTATAATAAGAAGCACTCTGTACTATGAAGTAGCCAATTATGGTTGATAAAACCAATCTATGTTTTGCATATCAATGAAATTTAATGGATCAACATAGCTTCATTTAGATCATCATAGGGATAATCCAATGCCCATACCTTATTTATGAGCCTATAAATACATTATTAAAATATAATCCATATACATATTATCTTGTAAACAATGGGTTGTGATTTTTTCAAACAAATTCCTTACAAATAGGTAGGATTATTATCTCAATAGCTTTATTTTTCTCTTGAGTTCTTATAATATGTATTTCATACTTATAATTGATTTTATATAAATAAATACTTAAACAATATTCCTTAGTTACATTCATTCACTGAACGACCTTTCATACCTCTACATGCTTGCCTCAAATTCATAAAACTATTTTTTTTATCCTTGACATTTTGGTGGTTAAATGTACTGTTTACTTATGTGACTTTTATGATGTGACATTGCACCATTTTATTTATCAATAATTTATTATTTCGGACATTAAATACCTTTCATAATATTTATCCTTTTAATTTTTTCTGATATATTCATTTTATTTTGACTCTAACCACTTTTTACCTGTTGTAGTAATCCATAATTTTTAACTATTTATGTGATTCCTTATGCCTCATTCCTAGACTTAAAGTTATTAAAAACAAACATAAATATTTATCATTGAATTGATATTACTTCGCTTCAACTAATTTTATTGAACTTAAATATATTTCATCATGATATTTACTATGATAGAGATCATGCAATATATTTACCTACTACTACAAGCCTTGGAAAAATTAAAAATAAACATTAAAAAAAAAAAAAAAAATCCTACTATACCTTGCTATAGGAAGCACTTATTTTGTTGAGTGAATTATGATTTAAGATCATTATAATTAGGGATTGAGCATATATTGATTTATTATACTTAGAATAAAAGTTCATTGGAGATCCCTAACAACCATAGTATATTTTTTGTAAAACTTGATGAAAGATGTAAGGTCCTTTCCATATAGTGTTCAACATATTTATGTGTGTTTTTTATTCTATAAAATATATAATAACCATATTTTTTGTTTGAAAATATTTATATTATATATTATGATCATACCATGCCTTCTAACATTTAGTTTGGACATCATGAGTCCAATTCTACAACTACCTTATTTATTCTACTAAATTGTGTTCTAAAAACCTTTCTTGTAGTGAATCCTTATATATTAATTGCATTATCATTTTTATTAATTTAATTGTAATTATGTACTTCATGGGAATCAAATTTTCCATTACACACACCAATTATAATCTTGTGTACCTAGTTTCAAATTTATACTTTGTTTTGTATGCCCATAATATTGATAGTATGGGATATTACTGGTACCCTCTCCAAACATTAGATATTTTAGTTAGAACATTTTATATATCCCTTTTATATGCTTCTGCTTAGCAATTTTCCTTAAGATGGTATGTTGTAATTTAATGATCCAAAATCATAAACTCATCGATTAAGGTTTTGATATATTTATTCATGAGTGTGTATACATATCACCTATAAAATTTTGAGGACATTCAAACCTTAATCTGATGATTTCATACAAAAAATTTATTGCATCCTTTGCACTAAAACTCAGATCATAGTTTCTTTGACCTATTTTTTGAAATAATATGTCAATTTGATAATATATCTATCATTTTACTATGTATTTTCAATATTTATAGGCCCCATATATTAAATACACAATTTTTCAAATGGTTATGAAACTAAAAATAGATCAAATTACATATTTTACCTGGGTTTCAGTTCCCATACCCTCTCCAAAATATCACAATGTTTTAGAACTCTTTGTGAATCCTAAACTAAAGTTTTCCATTACTATCCACTTTGAAATATTTTTATCATAGTTTTAGATTAGAGGTAAAATTAGGTTTTGAAGGGGCCCCGAAACCCTTTAACAAAGAGCAAAAAAAAGAGCAATCTAAGCCCACAGGCAATGCCTTAAAAACACTACATAGAGGTAGTAAAAACAGATATAGAATGGTCCTGAAACCATAGAGATACAGCCGAACAAGATCCAAAAAACAAAAGTCTGAAAGAACAACAATCAGAGAACTAGCAAAATAAAACTAGAGATCAGTACCAGTTTCTTATCCGAAAAAAAGGACCAGATTATTCATCCAGTTCCAGAATCAACTTCATGGCTTCTTTTTCTTTCAAGGCAATTTCTTTGGTGGAAGCCTCCAGCAAGTCTCCTTTTTATGTGTCTTTCTTTCTAGAGCTTTGCCTTGTCCTCTTGTAGGGGCCCTCTATTACTTTCGTCTCCTCATTGGCACATTTCCCAATGTTGATAGCAGCTGCACAAATGTTGGATGTTACTTCATCCATTTTCTTTCTGTTATCCTTTATAAGCTCTCGGAAGTTGTTTTCATAAACTTTAAGCTTCACAGGGATCTCCCTTAACTGATTTTTATCATAGTTAATTCAATTTCAAAATGGCCTCTTATTACTGCCTCATGTGCTTAATCCAAAAATTATGGTATTTCAATATTTAGGGCCACTCTGAGTAGAAAATCATCTTTCTCAAGCCTATAGATAAACCCAAATATATTTATAAATTATAAAACTTATGTGACTAATTATTTCTTGTCTTATTCTATATAATGCATAGGGAATATTACACACTCAATAAAGTTTATGATATCCTCAATATGTTCTAGGATTGTAGTAATTATTAAAAGATGTGCATTTGGTGATTCATCCTAGAGTTTGTAATGTTCCTTTCTAATTTGAATATAGCTAAGGTGGTATGGTTAAAAAAATTTCTTACTAAGTTTTACATTGATTTTGAATTGGAAATTATGGAATTTAATTATCCACCTTGAAATCATTCATCCCAACATCTCTATATTAAATCATCATCACAAGGCTTGGTGATCAATGAAAAAATTAAGTGGGGTAGCCAACAAGTGGTGTCTAAACTTATGTAATGAAAAATCCATCGCTAACACTTTATACTCATTGGTATGCATTTTTATTAGTGGTTCATATCTTTTGACTTGTAAAATGAATTAGATGATCAAGGCCTCTATCTTGTAGTTGTGTTACCACTACTCCAACTATTGTCCCGATGCATCAACATGAATATGTAATGGTTTATTCAAGTAAAGGAAGACCAAAATGGGTTTTGTAATCAAAATTTTATTGAAATATATGAATTTTGTTTGGAATATATAAATGTTTTCAAATTTTATTTCTTTGCATAATAAATTCCTGAGTGGTGTTAAAATGTATGCATATCCAAAAATGAACTTGTGGCCTAATATGTAGTTTGTGTCCCACAATGACTATATTTTTCTCTTAGTCTACTACAATTCCATCACTAAATACAACATGTACCAAAAATATGCCAAATTACATGAATATGAGGCACTTATTTATATTTATTACAATTCAAAGATCTTGACATCTTTCTAACATCAATCATAACTTTGATATACATTAATTTAGTAAAGAGAAGACTACCCAATCATCTAGATAGATTTATATAAAGTCAAGTAAGAAATCTTATAATGTAGTGACAATTATTTAAGAGAAAAATGTAGGTGAATTATTTAGGCCGATTGACATTACCTTATAAAAAATTATCCCAATTTTGTTATGAATGTTATTTTTATTTGATACTTAATTATGATAGGGATCTTATGGTATCCATTGAAACCATGTATGATTGGGTTCAATATGACTTACTCTATAGATTCATAGAATTAATTTTTAAAAGGAATTGGAAATGAATTATTAGCAAAATCATAATTCAATGCCTGGTAATCCCCATAGACTCATACTTTCCCTATATTTATGTGTTATACTACCATGGTAAAAATACAATCTAATTTTTCAACTAATGTATATACTAAAACTGAATATGTATATCATCTTAGTCTTGTACATTGAACAAATAAAAATTGGGTCTCTACCCTTTAGTCTTAGACCTTCCCTGTATTAAAAGGATTGCATCCTCCATCTCACTATGCCTAATTGATTATCTTATATTCCTACCCTTATCATTTTTATGATCCAAATATGTTATACTATACAAAAATATAAAATTCCTATATACATGATTCACTATTAATTATAGATTTTCAAATATTTTATATCCTCCTAGACTGTACTAGTGATATAGGGATGCTAGTGTTGATTCTAGTGTCTAGATCCTTATATAGTGTCTAGTGACCTAAATTCATCCAAATTTAAAATAATTATAAACCAATGGGTCTACCTATTTATCTTATTGAACCCTAACATGAGATATTTTTAAAATTTGTAGTATAAATAGAAGTCTAATTCTACTCATTATTCATTTATAAAATATTAAGAAACCAACTAATAATGTAGATGGATTCACAAAACATGTATAGTTAGTTTAGAAAGCATAAAAAAATATAATCCTCTACCTTTACCTATCAACTTCATCACAAGATAACATGTCTTCTGCTCACTTAGTTATGCACTAAGTAGTTTTAGCTCTATTTGTTCTCTATCTTTGGGGAATTCTATCTATTTTCAATGTCTTGTTTCTACCTCCAATGTATTATCCATAAAGCATTCATTACTTCACTTCATTCTATGCATCTTTTATTTCTTCCTTCTCAATCTATTACTACTTTGTACAAAATTCAATGTAGATCTCCTTAACTTCTATTTAGCTGTATATCACTCATTAAATTTTTACATTTAATATTTGACCTCCTTCTCAAATGATGAATCTTTCTTATAACGCCTATTAATCATCTCACTTTTTCACTCCTATCATAGATCCTTTATTATAGCCCTTTTGAACACAGTAGGTTTAAACAGTATGAAAATACATATTATTGATCTAAAACCATCTAATTATTTTATTACACACCAATTTATATCTATTTACTGACACTTACAATTGATTACATTACTCACAAGATGAGTTCAAATATTGAAACCCTAGAACCAAGTACTGGTAGACTATCATAGGCCCGAGAAGAGGTTCAATTTGTTTTCAAGATTTTAGATGGGTTTCAACATATTTGAATGGTCTTTAAATACTATTTACCTCCATACAAACCTTACAAGTCATTATATCCCAATATTTAACTTATTTTTATAGAATCAATTTAAATTTTGAATGGACAATGCTTATAGATTCAGGTCTGTGTTACCTAAGAAGGGGTTTTTTGTGTCCTTTCATTCCATAAGGAGTTTCAAGCCAACCTAAATATTAAAAAACATTTAATAAATATTTAAGTAACTTAATAAATCAATTATTACTATGTGTGTTTCCTTAATTTCACATATTTAATAGGTCCTTACTAGATTGAGTTTTTAGGTTGCACCATTCTGAGTTTACATTGGTTCATGCACACTGAATATAGAAGTGACTTAATTCAATATACAAAGAATAATATTAAATTATTCTTGAGAGATTGTTAGTTAATATGAGTTGTTAACCACATAATTAAAATGACTATACATAGGATTTTCTCCTTTAAACTTTGAACTTCAATTTTCATAACATAGAGTATAAATGACAGGACATATAGGCCTATATCTGCCTTCCCTAGCAATAATTCACTATCACATCTAAAGACTTTGCTTCTTGATTTTTTAATAACTATTTAGTCATTTTACTAATTTTTAAACACAACAAAAATTTTCTCCATAGAGTATTTCTGATACACATTCTCACTTTAAATTCTCACACTGCCAATTTCTCACACAAAACATAGTCTTTAAAGAAGGATAAACAATCATAAGTTTATCCTATAGTTGTATAATAACCACCTTACATTCATTCATATAAATCATTTAAAAATAGTTACATCATCAATCTCAGTAGGGAATTAAATCTCAAAATTTTAAATAATTCTTCACTCTTTTGCATTAATGACTCTTGATCCACTTTTACTACACAAAGACTATGGGGCATAGTTCTCTTTATTTATTCTATTCATTCTTTTACACCATTATTTATCTCACATTTCTTTCCTACATTTAATTAACCATACATCAACACACTATTTATTCAAAAATATACTTTATAACCAACTTCTAATATACTTTTATATGTTAGAGAAGTAGAAACTATCTAACTACTAGCATAACTACTAGGGTGACTCATCATGTGATTCATGTGGGTGTTATTAACCGCTAAACACCTAATAACAAATTGAGACTAAGACTCATAAATGACTCCCTAGTGACAACAAAAATAAAAATGGAATAATATTAACAAGGTAACGATGCTCCTACATCATACTACCGAGGAGCAAAAAAATTCCCATGAAATTTATAATTGATATTTAAATTTGAAGTCCTTTACAGCATCCTACTATACAAGCACATCCACCTGCGTCCCAAGGCCTATTTGAGTTACCTAAACCCTTTTGATGCTTGTTTATGTGGGCTCCTCTTTGCTTCAATCCTCTCTTTCTTATTCCTTCTTATGATTTGATCCTCCACCTCATCAATTTTAGCTTCTTAGTGCTCTATTACATCCAACCTGTAAATGAAACACACAAATCAATGAAAAAAATTCTTCTTGTCCTCTTGGAAATCTCTTGCTTGCTTGTTCTCTCCATACTTACTTATACTTACTATGGAAGTAATACTATAATTAAGGCCTCTTATTCACCCTATTTGGACTCCATCATGAAACTCTTATCTACTATAACTACCTTCTCTTCACTCTCCTCCTTGTCACTATGCAAAACATTTTCTAAAACTACTATCTCCCTCTCTAGCTGCTCAACACTTTCATATATAAACTTAAAATTAGATTGCCCTTTTCCCTCTATGCCTTTAATGAGGGCCTCAAGGTAATATTCTTCCTTATATTAGTCTTGTCCTTCACTTGGATATATGTAACCTTCATCATGTTGACTTGAATTCTCATCCCATCAAAACTTATGAATCTCCTTCTTCAATTGTTTGCATAACATCCTCTTCTTTTCTCTCTCTTATCTCATGGTTTGCATCTCTTTCTTCTCATTATTTGTCTTATTGGCCATTTTATTGTCTTCCTCTTCATCACCCATCCAAAGTGTGGGTTCTTAATCTCTATCATCTATTCTATCATAAGGTTCATCAAGGCTATCTATTACTTCATCCCATTCATCTCTCTTTGGAAGTATTTTTCTTGTTGCTTCCTTATCAAATCTCTTTCCTTATAATTTCTTAATTATTATTTTGTATTAGGCATCTCCCTCATCATCCTCTTCACTATTTGTATCCTCTCAATCAATTCTGTTTCACCTTGCTCCATCCTTTTTCTAAGCTATCTTCTTGGATCCAATCCTTTAAGCATTAGCAATACTCTATTTTATTGGTATTTTTTAGCTCATTATATCTTTCACAACCTCTTTTGGATTTCAACCTACCTTGACCAAATTTTTATCACTTGCACTCTTCTTTATAAATCTTTCAAGTAACCTATTATCATACCTTTAATGAGCTTGATCAAATATATACTAACTAAAAATCAAAATAATATGTACCTTCATATGAAAACTTGTTTCTCCACTATTTCCCAAAGATACCCCTACTCTGATACCAAATGATGTAGAGGGATTCAAAAAACATGTATTTTTAGTTCAAAAATCATAAGCAAACACAATCTTCTACCTCTACCTATCAACTTCCTCACAAGATAACATGTCTTCTGCTCACTTGGTTATGCACTAAATAGTTCTAGCTTTATTTATTATTTTTCTTTAGGTAATATCTATATTTTTTCAATGTCTTGTTTCTACCTCCAATGTCCTATCTATAAATCATTCATTCTTTCACTTCATTCTATGCATCTTTTTTTTCTTCCTTCTCATGATATTACAACTTTTTACAATATTTAATGTAGATCTCCATAATTTATATTAACCTTCCCTTAACTTATCAAATGATATATAGGTCCTATTCAACCTCTTTCTCAAACTACAAATATTTTTTATAACCCTTGTTACTCATCTCACTTGTTCACTCCTATCGTAGACCCTTTATTGTAGCCCTTTTAAACACATAGTGGGTTTATACAGTATGGAAACTTACCTTATTGATCCAAAACTAACTAAATATTTTATTTCAAACCAATTTATATCTATTTACTAACACTTTACCCTAGTTACATTCCTCACAAGAAGAATTAAAAGATTAAAACCCTAGAACTAAATACTGGCAAACTATCATAGGATCAAGAAGAGGTTCGATTTATTTTTAAAATGGGTTTCAATAGCTATGAATGTTCTTAAAATATTTTTTTACCTCCTTTTAACCTTTCCAAGTCATTATATCTATGTCTTGAAGTTCTTTTTAGATAATCAATTCAATTTTTGAATGGACAATTCTTATAGATTCAAGTTTGTGTTACCTGAGCAAGTTTTCTTTATGGCCTTTCATTCTAGAAGGAGTTTCAAGAAAACCTAAATATAAAATGACATTTTTAAAATATTAATCAACTTAATAAATCAATTCTTAGTGTGTATGTTTCCTTTATTCCATTTATTTAATAGGGCCTTATTCGACTAAGTGTCTAGGTTCTACCATTCCATGTTTACATTGGTTCATGCATATTAAATATAGAAGTGATTTAATTAAATATAAAAAGAATAATATTGAATGATTATTGAGATATTTTTATTTCCTTTGAGCTATTAACCACATAATTCAAATTAGTATCAATCAAATTTTCTCCTTGAAATTCTTACCTTCAGTTTTCATAACATAGAGTATATATGACATAGGGCATGCATGCCTATATCTACCTTCCTTAGCAATAGTTTACTATAAAATCTAAAGACCTTGATTATTTATTTTTGAATAACTATTTATTCATTTTACTATTTTTTTAACACAACACAAATGCTCTCCATAGAGTATTTTTGATACACATTCTCATTTTAACTTCTCACATTATCAGTTTCTCACATAGAACACAATGTTTAAAAAAGGATAAGTAATCACAAGTTCCTCCTATAGTCATAAAATAACCACATTAAATTCATTCATATAAATAGTTTAAAAATATTTACATCATCAATCTTAGGAGGGTAGTGAATCTCAAATTTTGAAATGATTCTTCACTCTTTCGCATTAATGACTCTTAATCCACATTTTCAACACAAATCCTATGGGGCAAAATTATCTTTATTTCTCCTATTCATGCTTCTCTAAAATTATTTCTCTCATATTTATTTCCTACATTGAATTACCCATACATAAACACACTATTTATTCAAAATATTCTTCATAACCAACTTATAACTTACTTTTATATGTTAGAGAAGTAGAAATTGTCTAACTACTAACATTACTACTAGGGTGACTCATCATATGAGTCACATGGGTGTTATTAACCCATAAAAACCTAATAAAAAATTGAGACTAAGACTCCTAAATGAACCCCTAATGACACCAAAAACAAAAATGGACTAATAATTACAATAAGGTAGTGATGTTCGTACATCACCTACCAAGGATCATCTAATTAGTCACACAACTGAGTTATTATACCTCATTCATCCTATTTGAGAAGTTATATAAAAGGTTTAAAATATTAAAATAAAATCCCATGAGAATTATTTCTCAAGTTATAATATAGATCATTACATATATATACATATATCGTATCACACTGTTATTCAAACACACTCCCACACATCGAGGAGAAATACATAAGTATAAGGCCATCCATAGAGTATTGTCTATGTAGTTATATCTCATTAATAGAGGTTTATTTTAGTTTAACTCAACACCATGATCCAAATAACCCATTTTTTAGAAACACACCCCAAGGTTGAAGAGATAGGTTTTTCTCCAAAACAAAACATTACAACTTGTAATCTAGATCTAAATAAATCAGTATAAATGCAATAAAAAATAAAAAATAATAAAATTGGTTAAATCACAATGTAGTGTATATTTTTTACTATACATAAGCATCAGATAATAGATAATAGTGTTGAGGGTAGTGTGAAAATGTTGATCATAGTATTTTAATCTTAGAAAACATAATTTCAAGAATCTAATGTTGTCTTAAAATCATGACCTATCACACATATTCCTATGCATAACTTACATTTACATATGCATTATAAATCCATATAATTATCACTTATTATTGGTATTATAATCAATACAACATATTTCAAATTTGATACTTTATATATTTAACATATCTTAGTATTTTAATTTATAATATTAATTTTTAATAATTTGGCTTGCTATATAATAATTTTATTTGTCCTTGTGTATAGGATATTTTATCCCCTTAACACCATATATCCAAAAAAGGTTTAAAAATTTGGTGAAATGGAAAACTATGTATTCTCATTAAAATCCTATCTTTCTCTACGGCTTCATCTTGTTGTGATTAATTTTTAGATCTGAATCTTTACCCTAGGAGTTTACCTTAATCTTGTTTCTATGGTTTCAATTTGATACACTTGTAATTTATTCCTCCTTGATTGGAATTATTTATATTTATAAAATATCCATTTTAAAATTACTTAGAAGTTCCTTCTATGTAGGTTGGTATTCTAAAAAATCCATTTTTTTTTTCAAAATTCTCTATAGAGTTTTGAAAATTATCAATTTAATATGTTAAGAAAATATTGACAGACAAGGTGAATGGTGTAACTTTTTTCTAATTATTTTCTAAGTTCATTAAAATTTATATTTTATTTAAAAACATATTTCCAGTCATTGAAATGTTTTCTAAATTTATTACTATTTATTGATAATATTCTAGGATTTTTACTTATGAAACATTCCACATTGTTTGGCTCATTTATAATTAATAATATCTTAAGTTTCAAAATATCATGAGGTTTTTATATTCCTAATTCTATAGTAATTACCCTATATTCATTTTTCAAAATTAGTTATGGATTTATCAAATTGACATACAATTCATAAGGGTTACTTATTTTATCCTATTTTTTTTGGTTTTTTCTTATTTTATATTTTTCCTAAAAAGCCTTTCTCAAATTAAAAAAATAACCAACCAACCACCTAAAATTTATACATATTTATTGTGAAAAACTTAGCTTACCCTAGGGTTTTTAGTGTTATAAGGTTTCATATTGTATAAATTATTCAATTTCAATTTTTCCTATCATATTGGATTGTTCCATAACATTTGTATTCCTTTCATATCTTATTCTCATATCATAATTTATAAAATTTAATTGGATAAAAAGAATCCTCTTCCTCCTCATAACCTTAAGGAGGGTTATATCTACCATCCCTCTAACTAAGTCTAGAATATCAATTTTTAAAGGGGTAAGGTGACTTGTTCTATGGTTTCAAATGAAGGTAAACAATGTAAACATAATAAATCCAAAGTACCAAAGGTATTTACTTGTGAATAACTAAATTATCAATTAAATATAATGAGAAATTTCATCAAAGAGTTAAAAAATATTTTTATTTCAAATATCACAATATTATAAAATCATATTACATGCTTACAAAATCCAAAATATCCTACTACCAATCATATGTTTTTATTTTCATCTAGTAATGTTATACCCAACAAGGTTTCATGTCAAAATAATAAGATAAAATATAATTCAAATAAAAGTAGTGATTCAAAAATTGAGAAAAAGGATAACAAGAGTCCAAGGGAAATCAATAAGATAAATGATTCAAAACAAAGTGATAAAATTACCCCTTCCACATCCTTTGAGGAGATAAAAATACTATTTTACATATCATAGAATACATGGGTATCATACATTTTATTGTTCGGATTTGAATTAAAAACATACAAAAGTTAATTTATAGTGGTCATCCTTTCATTAATACATAAATCATACCACCCACTCACATTATGAGTGCATTTTCTACAACACAAGTGAAAAACAAACAAGTATGGTCACAAAAAATATAATTTACTGAAAAAACATTTTCAAGTAGAGAAATAAAATATTCAAAATTCAAAGATACAAAAAGATCAAGATGAAAAATAAAAATTACAAAAGGCATAAGATGAGAAGGAACAACTACAAAAGGGAATGTTACAAAAAGATAAAGAATGGAAGCTGCAAAACCAAACTCAAGCTAAGAAAAAAATCATTATAAAAATAAGGTTTCTAATAAAGGAGTTTTTAAATAAAGAGATGCATACAAAATAAATGGATACAATTATGGTTGCTAAGTATCAAAAAACCATATCCATTTCATTCATAGAGGAATAAAAAGCTAATGTCAATACTAAAAAGTCTACACTTTAATCCTCACACAAATAAGTCAAGGCACAAATTAAATTTTGTCCTAGTGTTAAAGAAAAGATACATGAATGTTATATAGCCCATATTGAGATGAAATATTTTGAAAATGATGAGCAAACTCAAAATAAATAATATTTCAAGAAGCAAACTCTAATATATGATGCAATTGGTTTTTCATACATGGTTTCTCAAAATAATATACCACAAGTTCAAGAACAACTTAAGGGTTTACATGTATCCTATGATAATTTTTACATTTGTTATTATGATCCTAATAATACAGAATATTTGTATGATCATGATGATAATGATGAGACATCATATGAATATGCCACACATGATATAATTCATTCATAGATGCATCCTATTGATGGGATCCTTGTATTCTAGTAGAAATTTTCCTTGTACATATATTATTTGTTTATACTTCTAAATATTCAAAAAATATGAAAAAATTAAAATATTCCATAGAATAAAAGAATATTTAGTATTCAAATGTTTACTAGCTCCTTGGCAAATATGTTATTTTCTATGTGTTAATAGATAGAATATCATTTCTTTTTTATGCACATATATGTTTCATGCATACTTGAGTGTAATATAGGTATATGCTAGACGTATGATATATATGCACATATAAATGTTAGACCTATTTTCCACCTACACCATATATTAAATTTGAGGCACATGCTTTGTTGATTGTAATTGATACAGGATACATATCCTTTATGATCATTTCTACATTCTTATGTTTGAGTTTATATACTAATGCTTACACATGTTTATATTTATTCTTATTTATTTTAGAGTGTACTTGATATTATATGTTACATGACATTTTTTATATAACATATTATTATGTTGGTTGTTTATATTTTATTTATTCACATTGTCACATCCTTGACTGTATTTCATTAATTGCTATTGTCTTGCTTGTGGAAAATTTTAATGCATTCCATTTGTATTGGATGATGTGATAATTTATGTTGTTTGGGAATTTGAATATTTCATTATATTATTATTATACATTTAAATATGTAATTTAATTTTGATTTTATAACATCTAATCATGCCCCTAGTATGAGGTATTCTTAGACCATTCTCTTGCATTACATTTAGTGCTCTTATTTGTGTACTTGATTGTTTTCTAACCTTGTATTCTTAATTTTTCGATGTTTCCATGGTATATATCATCCATATAAGGTATTTATGTGATAAAATATTATGATATTTATTTATATATCTACTTATACATGTTAACATTATATGATACATGATTCATACAAAAATTATGTAGTTACCTTATCATTTTGAAGTAAGGTACCTAACAAATTATATTTTCCTCACCTCAAAAGATGGGAATATCAATGGTACCATGTCATAAATTCATTACCTCCATGATTAATACATTATTACTATATATATATATATATATATATATATATATATATATATATATATATATATATATATATATATATATATGGGTGGATATCATAAACATATGACATCCAAACTTGCACAATCCCTTGTATAATTACATGTTTCAGATACACACTTGGGTCAAAATCTTATATATAGTACCAATTTTTCACAATATTCAAAACAAAAAAATCCATATTTTTTTACATATATATTTTAGTTTGAGACATATTATAGGTACATATTCCATGATAGTGCACCAAAAAATTAAAAAAATATATCAATCATATATCCACATTACTATCACCAAGAATCACCATTTTACACTAGGTAGTATTGTTATTGAACCATCTTGGTCTATATCAGTTGGTTATCTTTATTAGTTAAATTGATTAAATAATTAAACCTCACTAGATTTATAAGTTAGGTTTATTAAATCACCAAAACTCACCATATTTCCACATATAAAATGTCACTTGAGTACAATGGGTGTCACTTGAGACAATCCATCCCTAGCTTAGCCCTAGGCTTATACTATGGCCTCTTTTGACAATTATAAAACTTTTTTGTTGGAATTACAAATCCATAGATATCTCAAAAAAAATCCCACATATTCCACCTAGGGATCCATAGCCCTAGTGATTTAATTTCTACCACTTGGACACTAGCACTATACTTTGGACACTAGCACCATGTGTTAATATCCCACTTTCAATGCTAATGTCCTTTACCAAATTTCAACCCCAAGAGATATATTTTACATTTTTAAGACACCTATGGTCAACCTAGATCTATTTCAAACTCTATAAAATGAAAAAATTAATATAAATACATGTATTTTATCCCCTTATCCACTACATGGAAATGAGATTCAAAATACATAAACAAGCTTAGAATAGGTTGTGCACAATCAAGCTTATTGATCCTTATTTTTTACTACTTCTACATACAGTCATCTACATCCATACAAAGCCTATAATACACATATTTAAAATATAAAAACTCATTAAAATCACTAAATTTTACACTCATACTACCATTCACATGTACATACACCAAGCATATAGGTAGGAGGATTTCATTAGGCTTGATCCCTCCTCAGTGTATTGGTATGTAGGCAACATTTAACATAATGGGGTGTTGAGGATGTTCAACCTACCTAGATAATGCCATAGTTTTTATAATTATGTCACTTAAATACCCTAAAAATATGTAGGTCTATGGTTTTATCCTAAATCACATCAAAATAGTTCAGAGACAGTAAATCAGAGCTTATACACATAGGTACAGGGAGGTTAGACTCAATTAGAGGTACACCTAGAAGATCAGACAACTTTCTACACAAAGGACACTAGCACTAATAGTAGGACACTATCAACCCAATCTACTTTAAAAGATATAAAACTCTATTAGAATATGGTTTATGAAAATGGAATGTATTTGCAACACTCATATCTACTTCCACACTAGTTTTCAGCCTCTAGTTCATTTATTTAGTTAGTTTTTACCTAACTACTTATTTGTGGCATTCATTATTATTTTTATAAATATTATATTAGATCAATTATTACATAAGTTAGTGCATATATTTATTACAAATTTATATAATGATTTATTGTATTAAAATCCTTTAAAAATCTAGGGCTTAAAATCCATAAACCCTTAAAAGTTAAATCATTTTGGTGAACATGATTTAATTTGAATAGTGAAACAAACCCTAAACCTAGGGTTTATGTTTAAAACCTTATATGACCCAAATTCATGTTTAAAATCCTTGTATTTTTATGATTTATATTTCATATAATTATGATAGTAATTATAAATTAATTTTATTACTTTTTGATGCAATGTTTTCTAGCTTCTCTTACATGCTTGTTTAATTTCATTTGGAATGAATTCAAAGATGACATAAACACATATGTACATGATAATTTAAATAAATTAAAATATGTCATATTTCATTATTTATCTAGCATGTTATCTATATCTTATGTGGAATTCAATTAATAAGCAACTCTATATGCACATAGAGAATATAATACACAAGATAACAAAACATGTTATATTACTTTAGATTCTTTTGGATCTTTGGTTCACTTTCATTCATTATCTATCACTACTAGACATAATAAAACATCAATGATTTTAATTATCCCTCCTACTTCTTGACCCTATGCTTATAGATACTATTCCACCTCTAATACCATCTCTATGCTTATCATCAACCTTCTAGTCCATGCTATGATGTTCACATGTGGTCCTAAAGTATGGAAAGTTATCAAAGCCCATGGCTATATTTTTTTTAACCAAAGTAGTGATTGTTTAGTCATAGTTTAAATTTTAGAGATCTTACATCATTCTAACACATGCAAAGATATTTTGTATGCAATACTTTGTTATACAAAGTTGCCTTACATAGAAGATCTAGATTATGTTGTTTTTATAATCAATACTATGAAATAAACTAAATAGCATGTTGCATTTGAAAAATAATATCTCCCATCTCAACACATCATAGATCTAGACCTATCTTTCTACATTGCATTAAGAATTAGCAAGGTGGTTGTCGAATGAGTGTTAGTTGACAATGGATCAGGGTTAAACAATTGTAATACCTCATTTATCTATCTTCTTAATATACATTCTCAGAATTTGGATTCTTTTGATATGAAAATTTGATGGTTCGATAATATTCCAATCAAAGTGTTGAGTTAAATCACACTAAACCTTATATTAGGACCTAGAATACTACGTACAACATGACAAGTTAAGGCTAATGATATTAATTATAATATATTTCTTGGATTACCTTAGATTCATTAAATGAATTTAGTTCCATCAAATTTACATGCATTTTTGAATTTTAGATATAACGATCATATCTACACATTCCCTATGTATCAAGAACCATTCAAATAGTGTTGACATAAAGAGTCTTCACATAATTATATTTCTCACATGGATTTTTCTATACCACCCCTTAATATACTATTTATATTTCATGTATATTTCCATAATACACCTTTAGAGAACATGATAATATATTCACTTCTCCATTTACATTGAGATATTTCCAAAAAAATGGGTTACACAAAATAGGGCCTCATAAAACATGAACATGGATTTATTAATCCTGTTGAGGCATATGATTGATAAGGCATGCAAGCACTTGGATATAAGGATAACGCATATAATTCCACATCTTATCACCATTATCATCAATAAATAGTGTTTTTTCCACCCATTCCATGGAAAGATAGTATAATAAATCATATATCTATACTTTTAATTGTTTACCCTAGTCTTTTTTTATAGATATTTGATTTTTACTATAGTTATAAACCATTATAGGACATAATTATGGGACCAAATCCCCAATTTATCATCTACCATATATACAATAAATACCAATAATGGCCATAATTGGTCTGAGAATACAAATAACAACCACCAGTAGCTTTAAGAATAACCAACATCCATTAATGGACCTAAGAATATAAACCATGGCCAAAAATAGACTTGTATGCCTTTATAGAGATTTGAACTTGGGTGGGTCTTGAAATAACCAAACCACTTAACCAACTCACCCACATCTCATTGGACATTTAACTCAATCTTATTAATGCTACCATTTCTCCAAATTTATTGACTTTTGAGGAATTTTATAACAATGAGGCTCTCTTATAATTCTTATGGGAATATGATCATCTCTATTCCTTCTATCATGATAACATGTTTCATCATTCCAAAAATTCCCAAGCATACTTTGGTGAACATTCAAACACTTCAGATGATATTTCACCTAACACAGATGGTACAATCCTTATAACACCTTATAATTTTGATCAATCTACATTACTTAAATAAGAGACATTTGAGTTCAAATATGGAACTTACACTAATAATCTCATTATATTATTGGTTTAAAAATTATGTAAAGAATAAGATATAGATATTTGGTAGATTTTAAATGACTTCCTTGAAGTTTTTACATGGGCTTGTTCTATTATGCCTGGCATTGATCCTTCAATCACAATACGCAAGATTACACTCTATATTAATGCAAAGTTGATTAAAAATATTTAAAAATTAATCTAAAGATAGATATTTTACTCAAATATGAGATATACCAACTCCTTGATTTTGGTTTCATTTGACTAGTTTCTCATCCACAATGGGTTGCTAACATTATCCCAGTTATTAAACCTAATATCCAAATATAATGTTGTGATTTTAGATACTTAAAAAATCATGTATTAAGGATTATTTTAATATACCCAACATTTATATGATAGTAGACACAAAATAAGGTTACGAAATGCTCTCTTTCATGGATTCTTTGGCTAGTTATAATCAAATCAAGATCATTGAAGAGGATCAAGAAAAACCTTATTTTATTATACCACGGGGAAATTTTTGATATATAATCATGCCTTTTGGATTAAAAAACACAAGGTAAACATAATAATTAATAATTAACCATATATTTTGTGATCTCATTCATAATATAGTTGAAGATTATGTTAATGACTTGCTTGCAAAATTAAAATATTGACAACACCATGTAGTAGATTTATGATAGATTTTCAAAACATTCAAAAAATACAATGTACAACTCAATCCCAATAAATTCATCTTTGGGTTTTCATTTGGTAAATTTTTGGGATTCATAATATCCCAACATGACATCAAGGTTGATCCAAATAAATTCAAATATATAATGGACACGCCTCTTCCTATAAATATAAAGCAACTTTGATCCATAAAAGGCAATACACTACTTTGTGGCACAACTAGTAAATAAGACTCAATGATTCACCAGATTACATAAAAGGGATAAAAAAAATTAATGGGAAATCACATGTTAGGAAATATTTTATGCACTCAAATAATACTTGTTGAACTCACTTGTACTGGTACCCCAACACCTAATGGACCACTTATCCTCTACCTCTTAGCAATAGATCATATAGTTAGTGAGCTCTTGGTATAACACAATAATCAACATAAACAATGAGCTATTTACTATATCAGTCTTACACTTACTTATTATCAATGAAATTATCCTTCAATATAAAAACTATGTTTGGCACTTGTATTTTCTACTTAGAAGCTATAATAGTATATGATTAATAATGAGACATAAGTTATTTAAACAGCCAATCCTTTAAGGTTTCTTATGTCAAAACCTCATCTCTCAATACATATTGCAAGCTGGGTCATGTTACTCATATAATTAAACCTAAATATTATGTTATAAAAACTTGTAAATCACCATATAATCATAGATCAATTAGAATTTGACCACTATTAGGACAAATTACATCAATGATAATTTTCACAATGAATTCATATATTATTATAACACTTATGACACATGGAAAATGTTCTTTGGCAGTTCTATATGTGCATATGATGTTAGGGTAGGTATTGTTTTCATTAACCCACTTGGGAACATAGTACCCTTTACTTACTAACTTAGTTTCTCATTTAAAAACAAGATCATATAATATGATTCCCTTATCCTCGACCTTCATATAGCTTAGGTTCTCCAAATAAAATAAATTAAGGTTTACAGGGATTAAAAATTCATTTTTAATTAGCTTAAATATGTCTTCCAAAACAAATAATAATGTTTCATTCCTTATTATAATATGGTTCAATATTTATAGGCTTTGTTTGAAAACTTCACTATTGAAAACATTCCTCGTAAAGATAATCATCATGTCAATGTAATGGCTAGTGTAATATCATTGATCTAATTGACATCAATGATGACCAAGATATATTCACTATCAAATGATTATAATCACCTTTAGTATCCCATGTGAACCTAATATCTCTAACATTTTTATCCACCACACATATTACAATTGCATCTGAATGGTTTTTTGATACATACAATTTTCTATAAAAATCTATTACACTAGATACTTTCACCATGAATGATAATCATAAATTAAAAATAAGTGACCTCCACTACATCACCATCAATGGGGAATATTCATATGATCTTTTTATGGACACTTATTATGATGTTTGACATCTGAGGAGGAGAATTTGGCCACAACAAAGTATCTGATAGCGAATGTGGTGGGTATTTTAGTGGTAAAACAATGTCACATGAATTACTCTAAAAAGGATATTATTGGCCAACCATAGAATAGTAATTTGAATAATATGCTAAATTATTCAAAAAATGTAAACAACATGGCAACCTAAACCATGTCCCTTCACAATAGTTACAACCTATTACATCCTCATGGTCATTCATGTTATGGGGATTGATCTAATTGACAAGATAAATATATAATCTATAGGAGGTCATAAATTCATTACTATAGCTAGATAATACTTAAAAAAGTGGGTGGATGCCACTTTATTATAATATACAAAAGGAGAAGATATATTCCATTTTCTCATGACCAACATTATTTCATGTTTCAGCCTCTCATCAACCATAGTTATAGATAATGTAAATATTTAAAAGAATAAAATAGTGAACAAATTTTATTTTAAATTAAAAATATGACACACATTCTCTCTCCATACTACCCACAATGTAATGACTAAGAAGAAGCTATAAATAAGATTATGAACAATATCCTCAGTAATATAGTTAGAAAATTTGGCAATGATTGTCACAATTATCTCATATATGCACTATGGGCCTACTTCACTAGTATTCAGACATCAACATGAGATGCTCCTTATTCACTAGTATATGGCATAAAAATAGTTTCTCCATTGGAATTATAAATACCATCCTTATGGGTATCCCTCAAAAGGCTTATTACAAATTATCAATACTTAAAAAGACATCTCTATGAATTAGAATAGTGGGATCACACATGCATTAAAGTCATAGAACATCTTAGTGTATACCATAAATAGATCTAGTATGCTTACAATATTCATGTTCACACTAGA
The DNA here is from genome assembly GCA_037957365.1 of Torreya grandis. Lineage (NCBI taxonomy): Eukaryota > Viridiplantae > Streptophyta > Pinopsida > Cupressales > Taxaceae > Torreya > Torreya grandis. The sequence continues at coordinate 289,412 of JARHVA010008281.1, read as the reverse complement.
TAATTTAAATTTAACTATTTCATCCTCAAAGAGAATCTCAGAAACATCAATGCCAAAGAAGAGACAAAAGGCAAGTTCAAACCAAATTGGCTTGACCCATATAGAATAGCCAAAAATCTTAGCCCAAAAGTACACAGTCTAGCTTGAATCGATGGTAAGGTTAACAAAAACCCACTAACAGCATGAATTTATGGATATTTTATGCATAAACAACTCAAATTATACTTGTATATAGTTTTATTTTCATGAATTCTTGTACATAGCTTATATACTCAAAAAACACAAAGACAATATAATATGTTCAAAATAGAAAAAAAATTCAAACATTGCTAAAAATATATAGAAATTATAGTTTTTACATATCCATGTTTGAATTATTTATATACTATCTAAGTACTACATATGTTAGTTATCTTATTATACTTGGTTTTTATCATACATACATTCTTCATTTGTTCTCTTCGAGTGTTTGTAGATTCTTACAAGAATCACATCCATCACACACACACACACACACACACAAACACACACACACATTTTCTACTATCTACCCAGAAATACATAGATACACTGATTTATAATCAATGCATTCACCCATTAGGGGTATTATATACATAGCTTCCAATTTAAAAATTTATATCATTTTATACTACTCAAAGTTTTGTTGACTACTACTACTACTACTACTACTACTACTACTACTACTACTACTACTACTACTACTACTACTACTACTACTACTACTACTACTACTACTACTACTATAGACTTAGTTTATGTAAATCTATTATTATTATTATATATATATATATATATATATATATATATATATATATATATATATATATATATATATATATATATATATATATTTGCATGATATGTTTAAGAATAATTTATTTTATAGATTTCCTAGTTTGGAATTTATTATGTCTCTTTGTTTCTACATATATTTGATGGCATTTGAATATGCCATTATTTTATGGCTCCACACCAATTCTTTTCATTGTGTCTATAATTTAGACATTTACCCATGTCCTTGTGTGTACCTTGTTGATTGTGTATTCAAGAATTTGAACATGTCCTTATATGTGTCTCTAAGACAACCTTAATTTTTGTTTACGTATGTGGATATTTATCCATGTCTGTATATGTATTATTTTATAAAATTTAGTTATATGAGATCATTTCCCTTGTATTGTGCCCCCTTGGCCTACTTTGTGTGCCTCATGTGTTTCTATGCGTGCTTACATGTATGTGTTATGGCCATGAAACTTGTCTCTAGCTTGTAACATCCACTCATTTTTTGATGCCATGATTTACCTCATGTATTTCCCCTTACTTCTTGGGTGCCTTGATAGATATTATGACACATCACCCTTGGTGTTTTACATAGATTATTTCTCAAATTATGAAGTTCATACACATGCTTACATTGTTATATATATCTTGACAACCTTGTGAATGATATATCTAACATATATTATGCATAACCAACTTATGCTCAGATTATATTACATTTTAATGTCATGTATATACATTATATTAGTTTACTATGTAGATATTGTATGTTTTCAACCTAACACATAATGTAGAGATTTTATTTTGAAGACAATTATTACATAGGTAAAACAACTCCACTCAAAAAATGGGGAATTAAAAAGGGTTTCTCATATATATTAGGTCATTTGAGTGCACTCAAATTAAAAATTTTAGCATGCATACAAATAATTACACATCTTAGAATCAAGAAAACACAGTGAAAAATAGTCAGACACATATCAATTTTAATTTGCATAGAAAAACATAGATGTACATTAGTGTTAAAATTAAGAAACTACTATGGTGCATAACTATGCAATAGCCTAAAAATAGGAAAATATATATTTGATAGAATGACACAATGATTATAGCTTATATTTTCATCTTTTTAGTCACATGTTATTAGATTTGATCTCTTTATGCCTAGTTTTGCATAGAATCATACCAGGTTTACTCAGATTGGGGGAATCATGCATGTCATCATCACTCCCATTTCAATTTTAGATATACATAGACATAGATTTATACGACTTAGTCCAAAATCCATATGCATAGATATCAAAATTGGGGGCATGTGTGTGACACATTATTTCCACGTGATCAGTTTTGCACCAACTCATTTAAGATGCAACGGAAAAATTCATCAAATTATCTACATTGTATACTTTAGACACCATTTTCACTAGGTATAAAAATAAATTAATGCTTTATTCCATCTATATTAGTTGTAATTTCCACGTAATCCTTGAGTTACATTCAAAAGTGACTCAGAATCCACTTCGCTGTTTTTCATTTCAATGTTTTTAAATGGCCTTAGGGTCATCCTACACAGTTATAATTACTATTAAATTTCATAGTTTTATTTATGTATACATATACTAAACATGGGTAGGAAATTATGGAGTCATATGCTATTTGAGTTCTTAATCCATAGGAGGGTTAGAAAATCCATTAGTATAATCTAAGTTATTTATAGTGTATAATATATTGAGCAGGGGTGGGCAATGATGGAGTCAAAACTAGATTGAGTTATTGAGATACCCACACAAAGGGATCGAGAAATCCAATAGCTCATTCTGAGCTATTCATTATTTAATCACTATCTACATGCACACATACATGATGCCATTAAGTATTTACATTGGTTCACATATAGGTGTATTCACTCATTTCCTCTCTATCTTATCTCTTTACTCAATTTTGTCTTTAATTTTGATAATCCTTAAGTAAGGACTGATTCATCCATGTTTCATTTATATGATACTTAATGGAATAGGCTCCACATACTTAGACCTAAATTAAAAGGCTTCACATCTTAGGTATCTAGGTAATATTTTTTTCCTTTATCCTAATCATTTCACTTTGTTGCATTTCTAGAATAAAGGGGGGGGGAATGTACTCATATAAAATGTCACTTGAGTGAAATTAATGTCACTTGAGATAACCCATTCCAATATTAGACCTAAACTTATCTTAGGGAATTTTTGACACTTATCTAACTTTTGTGTGGGCCTTACACATCCCTAGACATCTCAAAATCAGTCTTAGACCATCCCCTAGGGATCTAGATCCTTAGTGCCTTAGGTTATACCAATTGGATACTATTACCCCATGCTAGTGTCCCAATTTTAATGTTAATAACCTTTGCCAAATTTCATCCCCAATAGATATATTTTCAATTCCTAAAACACCTAGGGTCAACCTAGACCTATTTCAAATACCACATAATCACCAGATCAATAAAAATATATGAATTTATCCCTTCATCCACTAGATGGAAATGAGATGAAAAATACAAAAAAAATCTTATAAAAATCTATGTATAATTAAGGCTATTGGTCCTTATTCTGTCTTCTTTGTATACAATCATCTACAACCATCCTAAGCCTAGAATACATAGATTTAGATTCTCAAGCCTCATTAAAATAAATCAAGTTAAAAATCATACTATCATTCACTTGAACTTGCACCAAGAACTTAGGTGTGTGAATTAAATCAAGTTTTATCCCTCTTGGAGCAGTGGTATGTAGGAAACTCTCAGCACAAGAATTTGTTGAGGATTTCCAACCTACACAACTAACATCACACTTTTGATACATGTTCCACTCAAATAACATTAAAAACATTTAGGTATAGGTTTTGATCCTAAATCATCTCAAAATAGGGCACAAGAAGTGAATCATAACTCATATACATAGGCACAAGAAGTTCAGACTTAGTAGGAGGTGCATCCACAAGATCAAATAGCTTTCTATACAAAGGATATTAATGCTTAAATTATGACACTAACACCCCATACTAATGTTTAAGGTATAATGCTACTATCCGAGAGAGTTTTTGATGCCTATACCTTATTTGTGACACTTAGATATATAGATTATAGTTCATCCATTTTTTTTAGTTTCCATATAAGTACTTATTAGTGTCATTAATTGATATTTTTATAAATATCATATTAGCTCAATTCTTTCACAAATTAGTGGTTGTATTTATTTTATATTGATACCCTAGTTTGCTATACTTATACCCTTTAACATCTTAGGTCTTAAACTCCATAAACCCTTAAAAATTATATCACCATATTTATAGAATGAGTTTATTAAATCACTCATCCTCACAAGATTATATATTCACACTTGAGTTATACAATTGAGATTTATTGATCTCAGTGGTCATGTCATAACTCATACTTACACTAGATTGAGGGAGTAACACTTTCAAATACCCTTATTGAATTATCCAAGGCTAAATTATGAACCTCTCTCAACTCTAATTATTCATAAGGAATCATCTTTACCAAGTCAAAGTACCAAGGTGAAACATGGTTTCATCTACACATAGGCATATTCCCTCCTTTCTCTCTTTTATTTCAAGTATTTAAATTATTTCAAATTTATTGTTATATGCATAGATTTATACTATAACATTTTCTTATTTATAACTCATACACTAAAAAACTACTCAAAGTGGTTTGTTCTCAAGCAAAGTCCTGGTGTGTTATACATAACTAGGTGCACATTTATTTCATTTAAACCTAGTAATTTAATCCTTATACATTCCTAGATTAAAGTGGAAAGGGGGGATGCATTTAACAAAATTAAATATTTATAACATCTCAATATTTTACTTTTTAAAAATGTGAATAATGGATTTTTCCTTTAATTATGGACCTTCACTCTATCAAAAGGCTTGTATTTGTCATTTGATTATGTCTAAATGATTATATTATAGTACAAACATTTTCATTATAATGAACCAAATATATTGCTTTGTACAAACTTTTGAAAACCTGATATACATATTTAACTATTAATTTTATATCCTAAACTATTTTATATCTTCTCAGATACTAACAACCATAGAAGGACACTAGCATTGATGCCAATGTCTAGATCCTTATATAGTGTCCAATCACCTAAATTCACCCAAATTGAAAATTATTAGAAACTTACCAGTTATCTTATTTATGTTATTAATTCATACAATGAGATATTTTTAAAATGTGTGGTATAAATACAAGTCTAAGTCTAATCATTATTCATATAACAAATACCAAGTAAACACCTACCAAGGCTCACTTACTCAATCACACAACTTAGTTATTATTAGCTATTCATTCCTCTATTTTTAATAAATCATAAGAGTAGTCATAAAAAATGTTTAAAGAATTTAAAAAGTAGCACATGGGTGTTATTTTTTAATTTACAAGTTGTATAATTACATACATATACATATAGCATATTACACCATTGTTCACACACACCCACACACCCACACATATGGGATAAATACATAAGTCAAACTCCCTCTTTGGATTATTAGATATGTAAGAAAGGATCATTAACATATGGGTATTTTAGGTCAACTTGAAACCATGAGTCCATTAAAACATTTTTGGTAAACAATCCCCAATGGTGATTAAGGGTGAACAACTAGGCTCTGATCCATAAGAAGACATATACAACATGTGTTCTAAATATAAATACATCAGTAGAAATATGATATAAAATCCAAAACATTGAATTTAGTCACATATAAATCTAATGAATATTATATACTTGAAAGTATCATATTATAACTTATAGTCACATCTATGGTAGTGTCCATATATTGATGGTATTGTCCTCAACTCTAAAAAAATCATTTCCATAATTTGATATTGTCTTAAAACCTTGATCATGCACACTTATACCTATATACAACTCATATTTACTCACACATTATAAATATAGATAAGTATCATTTTCCTTGGTTTGTAATCAATAAAACATCTCCCAAATTTGGTACTTTCTATATTTTCCATATATCAATAATTTAATTCATAATATTCATTTATCTAAGTTTATAAATAATTGTCCTTCTATAGAATAGTTTTATTCATCCTTATGTATAGGTTATTATATCACCTAACCCTTAACATGATATAACCAAAACAGGGTTAATAAAACTAGATATATGATTCTAACTTCTTTCATTTGATTTATTTCTTTTTTGACCTTCAATTTCATATTGAGATTCAGGCTATAAGGTTACTTTTTAATTGGGCATGCACATAGTTTTAGCTCAATATGAATTTCAACAAATAAAGAGTCCACACCATTAAATTTTAAAAATTTAATGGGAAATACATCTTTATAATGTAGGAGTAAATTAACTACCTATGATATATATTATTGTGTCTAATAAACACTAATGACTACTAATTTTGGTATTAATTTCGTACCAATGTTCTCACCTTTCTTTTTCATTAGTTATTGATATATTTTTTTTTTGTCTTAAATAGAGTGGATTAATTTGGTTTTACCTACTTTATATATTATATTTAGATTTTGTAGTTGATTATATTCTATATATTTTATATTTCTTGTTTCAAGTTATATTTGTAACTTTTTGGTTTGAATAAATTTTTTGAATCTATGACTTCTTCTTTTTCACTATGATTAGGGTCCTTTATGTTTTAGATTATGGTAAAATCAGGTTTTGAAGGGACCTTGAAACCCTTTAACAAAAACAAGAAAGATAAAACATTAACAACCACTAGGACAAGTAGTCCTGAAACCTACTAAAGAGCAACATCTAAACCAGGTTTTACAGGGACCTAAAACCACAAACATAATCCAATAAAAGTACCCAGGTTTTATAAGGACCTGAAACCTCAAATAGCTTACAACATATGGTGAAGGATTCTAAAAATATATATATCTTTAGCATTATGCCCTATCCAACAATGCAGGTTTCCATTGCATTAAACAATAACGACACACAAGCATTTACTGGGACATTAAAATTATGCAAAATACCTTCAATTTCTCTATCCCTTTGATTTAATAGAAACACCATCAGATCTAGCAATAATGAAGGCCGTATCCATATCGATAAAAAGGCCATGCTCCACCACACCCTCAAACCCTAAAATTGCACTACCCGTAAAAAATGGCACCACAATCAAAGAAACAAGCCCCAGAACTAGCACTGCAAGTGCCCATTCTGTCCACCAGATCATTTTCCAATTCTCCCCCTCTACACTCAGAGGATTCACCACCATGGCCATCAAAACATCTTCAAATAAATCCCCAACGTCTGGAAGCACATCAACATGAGCCATGACCCCAATCGACAAAAGGCGATGGCAAATAACTAGATCTGGTCACCAAAGGCCGAGAAGGCAACCACAAAGGTTAGGGTTTTGTTCAACACTATAGATTTCATCCCTTGCACTCATTGATAAGTGTCATTGATTGTTATTCATGGTCACTCGTAACCACCACAAGATCCACCTTCCTCACGGTGCGCTCCAACACAGAGGAAACAAAGTTTCCCCCATTTCTTCACTATTTCCTTCATAAACCAGATCAGGATGGCAGTTTAACTCAGGCTAGAAATCCAACCTGAGTTCCATCCACAATACAAAAATCTAAGGGAAAAATAAAGTTCCACACAATAATATATCTCACATTACAGTGCCGTGCAAATGCGAGTAGGGTCCTTTATTTTATTCTAGACTCTATTATAATATTTTAATATAAATTAATATTTATCATTATTACAACTATACTCATCCATAGTTGATTGAATATGTGTATTTGTATAATCACATGATTTTTTTGATACAAAACATTTATATATTTTTCTCATCCATGACACAAGAAATTTTTCATTTTCTTCAAATCCCTATGTACCATATGTTTTTCATCTTCAAATACAAACATTTGAATGAATTCTTATTAAATTTATGGCCATGCTTGTGTCTCTTATCTATGTTCTTAATGCATGTACAAGGTTTGAGGTAAAGGAACTAATGTATGTTGAAAAACATGGACACAATACACTAGCTCCACCTATTTCAATGTCCATACTTAAACATAGTTATGAAAATTCATCTATGGACGTTGTTATATAGAGAATAGACATTTATTTGAAATATAAATTATAATGTGAAATATTTATCACATAATTTCATTAAATTATATGTAATTATGTTTTATATATCAATTAACATTACACCACCTCATAACAACCCAGTTCAATGCATAATTTAATGCATTGACTTGCATGTCTATATCTAGGATATGAGTTTTCATCCTTTAAATAAACTATTGTATTTCAAAATATTATGAAAACTATATATTTTTAAATAACCATCTAAAAGTGTCTTATTTCATGATTTTTGTGAAACCAATTTATCATATGAGCATATGAATCTCTACTTATTGGGGAAGTTAATTCCCAAGATAATTTACCTTCACTAGTTAATTTAATATAGTCTTTATTTGTAGGAGTTAATATATATATATATATATATATATATATATATATATATATATATATAGTTTATCAACCTATAATTTTTTTAAGAGAAAATAAAAAAGGATAATTAAATTATTCCATTTAAAAATGTGTATAGGTGATAAACATACAAACATATCAATCCAAAGAATTGTTCTATTTTATATAGTTCTAGTATCTATTGTCCATGTTGTAGAAATTAAGTAAACTCTCTAATTTATTATGGATTCTAGTTTTAGATTTTTATTTACCTTGAAACGGATATCATCTTTATATCTATATGGAAATGATGGTTTTCTTATTATATATCTTGTGTATATTTAATAAAATGTATGATAATGATAACATCCCACTAGTGTGCCTCTAATTGGTAATCAATTATGTTATGTTCATATGACCATAATAAGACCATATTTTTGTTATCTATCTTCATGTTAATAACTTTAAAATATACATATTCTACCAAACTGAGAATAATAGAACTATAACTTAGATCCAACCTCTAATATGTTCCCAATTCAATCTAAGAATCAAGTTCATGATGTTTCTAAAATAAAAAATAAAATTATGGGATTCGTATCCCATTAGTTCAATATCCATTATGGCATCCACATCTCATGAATTCCTTGTCTAACATACCAAACCGCTTGTTTTGATCTCTATTTTCCTTTGTGTGTAATCCAAAAATTCATGTAATAAATTTGTATTTTTTATGGAAATGTCTTAATTTCAAAGAGTATTTAATTTTTTTATAAAATATATTAGATTTATGACTACTCCATCCTATCACAACATCTGAATGATCCATCAATACATTTGAGCATCTATTGTCACATGATATCCTCCAAAGGAATTATAATTTTAGATTGACTATAATAGTTGGGTTGCTTCATTAATCATAACCTTATCTCTTGTATGGTCTATATATGTTTCCTCTCACAATTCTTGATTTTTTATTCAATCATCCCTATAGGTGGAAGACTTTGTTATTTATTTTGATTTGTAGTGATAGCCTAGACAAAATCCTAGTTATGCTTGGAATATACCATGTTTATATTGTCCATTATCTTCTCCTTCCTAATATTATCAATAATAAGGAAATACTAATTATTATGTTGTCATATAATTCTAATTATTTGTAAAACATTTCAATCAACATATTTTTAGGATAATTTTATGCAATGTCTCTCATTTATTCACATAGGTAATAGGTAATAGGCTACTTGGGTTGTCTATTTCCTTACCCATGGTTTTGATGTCCTTTGTAAAATCCTTATTTATAACTTCCATGATATCATGCCTATATTTTTGGGGATTCCCACCCTTTCTGATATGTATAATATCATTCATATTACTTTTGAGGAGAATAAGGTACCCAATTTAGTTGTTGTTCTGGTGATGCATGGGTTCGTCATTGTTAGTATTGTAGAGAAGATAAATTTCATATTTTTGGATATTGAGTAATACACCCTATTTGGTATTAGAGTAACTAAATATTACACCCAATCATATGTTGAGCTACCAAGGGAACCCATCCACTTTGTGTTGTGACTTTTGCCTCTTATATTAGTACTATTGGTTTTATCACTAGAAATGTTTGTGTAACCACGAAAAAACATTTTAACTGATATCCAATTTCAATAATTTGAAATATATACAATTTTTCTCATCATGTTTATGTGAATTATAAAAATATTAATATAAACTACATTACTATTGTCTATATTTCTATAATAAGTGAAAATTTATGGTTGTATTTCCTATTTTATAACTTCATATAACTCTATTTTTATTATTGGACATTCACCCCTATCATTTCCCTCTTTCCCACATTTAATTAAAAGTAATGAAAATCATGTTTTATTTCCTTCTTGATTTTCTTCCATCCTACATAATATTTCATCTAACTTGACATCATATTTTTAACTTTAAGAGGGTATTCTCTATAGTCTTATATTTTCTTAACTATTATTGCAAATAATCATGCATCAAATTTTGTGGTGAACTGAGATTACATTATATAAATCCAAATCTTGATTCACAAGACTTATATAAACCAACCATATTTATTTGAATCCTAAAATTAAAAATTCACATTGTTTATCACATCTAAAAATTGGTGATCATAATCCCATATTAGTTCCCTTAGTTTTGGTATAATATCTTTTATATATTGAATTGTCTAACTAACATAATTATAAATTTTGAATTATATTATCAATTTTATTTGACTTATATAATAACCATGGTTGTATCATGACTCGACCTAGTAGAATTCTACAATAATTTGATTTCATCATGTTTATCATGTTTTGATAGCATTAAACTGATGGTTGTTGGTTCTATACCTATTTCTATTGGTACGATACAAGATGTTCAAGTAGTTATTGTGATTAGGGATTTCATGGTTGATGTTCACATTAGATTATTTTATACGATATACATATACTACTTATATTTATATTTATTTCATCTTGATACATGTATGACTTCTTGATCATTATTATTGTCGCATGTATAGTCGAATTATGTTTTACTTTTATCAAGTTAGATAGTATTAATGGATTTAGATACATTGACGTATTGACTACAGGTTGATGAATATATTATATTTTAATTACTACACTTGATGATATATGGACTACTTGATGTAATTATTTTTTTATTGAAATTCTAAATTTCTTTATTTATTATCTATCAGGTATTATTGATGTATAATCGATGGTTACATGTACCTAATGTGAGCTAGGATGGATGATGATGGAATCACCTAGGATGATGAAATAATTCATGAGTAGTTAATGGGGTTCTGATAGGTATACGTGTGTTTTTGATTTGGTCTCTTTCCATTAGATAATTATATCAGCTTTATTTGTGTAGACAAATTTTTTTTATGCTTAGTCATGTTTTTATTTATTTTTCATGTATCATCATTTTGTTGGTCAATTTTTTATGCCCACTTGTACACCCCTTCTCTGATCTCTCTCTCTTTCTCTCATGAACCATCACCACCCTCAACATTATTTGAGCTAGCTATTTTGTATAGTGACTTGGAAATTTAAAGGAACTCACCTAAACCCCCATCATCCCATTTAGACTATTGATTTATATTTTTTTGGATGTTCGATCCACATGATATTTGAAAATCTAATATTTTATTATTATTGGGTTTTATTGACTGGGCTTTCATGACCATTGCTTTTATTATGGTTGGCACATTTTGGTGTTGTGTATGGGGAGTCAAGGAATTAGGGGGGGAGTTTTCCTCTCCCCTCAACATTGAATGCTATATAGGAAGGGGGTATGGGCTTGGATGGAAAAGGGAGGTGGATGACATGGAAAGGGGAGATGGAGAAGAAAGGGAATGACATGAGGAGGAGTATGAGGCATATGGATAAATCAATAATTCATATAATAGTAAATGAGGATAAAAATATATGATATGGAGATTTTACATAGTGTTTAGTTGGTTTGGATCTTGTTTTACCTTGTGAAGAGTGGCAAACTAGGGTTGATGCAAGGGTGGGAGTATTGAGTTAGTTTATATTTTATTTTATTTCTCTTGGTTGGGGGTCAAAACCATGGAGTGGGACATATGAGAAATTTAAGGGGACTATGCTTCCATTTGTAGGGAAGACCAAGGATATTAGCTGGAACCTTTTTCTAACCTCAGATTTATATACTATGGTTTTAATTCAGATCTCTTATTACTCATTAAAGCAATGATATGGGTTTTTCAGAAATGCCTATGCTAGAAATTAAATAAACAATGGAAACATTTTATTTTCCCCTGAATTCACATTCAATGCTAGAATGCTCTACATATTCATGTTTGTAAATAAATAAGTAATGTATGAAGAAAACTATGTTTTCCTTATGAATGAAAAGTGGAGTAGAGGTGGATGGAATGGGAATGTGGAAGAGAAAGACATCTAGGGGAGAGGATAGGGAGAGATGCAAGAATGAGGAAAGATTATAACGAAGAGTTTTAGCATTAAATTTTGGTCTCTAGTCCACAAACTATATAGAAAACCAAACATTATTTTCATGAGGCCATTATTTCTTATTGGGCCTACCTTCTGAAGAAAATAGACATAGTAATTGACTCACTGAAGGGGCATGCAATTTTTTATTGAGGTTTCCATTTCATTGTGAGTGTAGAGGAACAAGTTTCGGACACCAAAACCCACGACTTGGTTCTTCCTTGTAACCCATTATCTTTTTAATCTAAAATTTCTGCAAGCGTAGTTAAGATTATTTGCCTATATTGAGATATATTTGTGAGTGTATAAATCATTTTAAGAACTGATTTTCCTATTCTCTACATCAAAAATTAAACATATAAACTGCTATGTTTTTATTTGTGCAAATGATTTTTAGTTTTGGTCAGAATTGACCTAGGAATAATTTATGCACTCTCTATGCATGAAATAATTTTTATTCTACTACTTATTGCTATAAAAATGATAATTTAAGGTCTTGATTAAAATAAAACATAGTTTCCATACCCTATTTTACAATATGATGCATAGGGTAAATTTTTTAGTTATTGAATGGTTACTTGAAACAAATTGGGGAATGAAGCTTCCTCTTGTTCCCTACATTTATTATTATTTACCCTGCTATGTTAACATAAATAAAGAACCATCACAGAACTCAGAATAATTTGGCTTGAGTATTTTATCTTTTTAGCTTGCTTTAAAAACTTGATTCTCAACCTACTATCCTTGGTGGAATGCCTTTTGGGTTTGATGCAAATTTGGGGGTTGAAAATTGGTTTGGTTAATTTATTGAATAAATGGGTATGATTTTTAAATCAAAGTTAAAAATTGATTTGATTTTATTGTTACTCCCATAAAAAAGGGGTTATATGTTTCATTCAAAATATTTTTTGAATTATTATGGACTATGGTTTTGATATTTAAAACCAATTCATACATATATTAAACTCATCTTATGCTGGGTTATTGGTGAAGCCTTGCTGGGATTTATTATCTTATGGTTGAAGTTGACCCACAATTAAATGTTTATGAACGTTTGTGTTTCACATAAAAATTGTTTTAACTTGAATTTTAAACTGGTGGATCATATGAGGACATGATACCTCACGATGATCCCATAAATTCTTCATATCGATTGTTGTCTTTTAAATCAATTTTCAAACTTTAGATGGTTGATTGAATCATTAGTTTACCACTATGAGAAATATGATGTATGCCTAGAAGTCATGTCAAATATGTTGACTGGAATTATAAGTTTATTATTGTATATGAATGATTATTTATGTATTGTGGCATTTTGTTAAGTATACCTTACTTAGGTTGTAATTTTAGTTCTTATCATATTAAATGATTGTCTGAATCATTTTTATTTTGAATAATCATCTTTTGATTAGGCTTAAATAGTTAAACTATAGTGTGTGTTTATGAGGATGTGATATGGATTGTTAGTTAGGATATTTATAGGTTGACCATACACTTGATTTTTTTCCAAGTCTAGTATTATCGAACATTATGGACATGGATTTGGTTTATTAATCCGTCATTATGAACTTCAACAACCTGTAGTGGATTATCCCCACTCCTAAATTCTATAAATGTCATTAGTTGGTTATTATTATCTCATCTTGGGGAAATTTTTTCTATTCACTTATCTATTTTACCTTATGTTATTTTTTTGAGTCATCCAATAGCTTGGGAACCCCAACTTACTCAGAATCCTATCCTAACCCCAGTTGTGAGAACTGCCATTCAACTACTAGATGGGGTGGTAAGGACCACCTATGGTTGGGCTCATAGGATTGGTTTTGAGGGGTGTTATAATTTTTGTATTCATCCTTTTCCATTTATGTACATTAATTTTCTTATTGTAACTTTTCTCTTGGTTGTGCCTATTGGTGGATGATTTTGGCATGATGGCTCATGGTTGGATACACAATTTGTGTTATGGTTGTATATTCTTATATTATGTAATCTTGTAATATTTATTATGTGTGAAATAAATATTGTATATAATGTGTTTATTGGTAGTGGAAATGAATATGCTAGTTTAGTTCTTGTGTATTTAACCAACTATATTTAACAACTCGATATGCATCTGTGTTGGATCCTATTTCCTACATTAAAACAATGAATTATAAATTTGATTGTAGAATGTTATTCATTGATTTTTATATACTACTGAATACATATTGAGATAACATAGTTATTCATTTATTGATGTGAAATATACATGAAGTTTTAAAAAGTTAAATTTGAGCTAGTAGCTATATTTATGATTCTTGGTTAATTTCTTATGCATGTATATTTACTTGTTAAGGTGTAAAGAATGTATATTCAACCTTGTAATTGATTAATCTATTTATTGTATTTTTTTTCCTTACCTTAACAATAACATTATTACATTGAACTTAATTGGCATTAGATATTAGTCAGGCTTGTTTTGTGGATATTCATGATTACTAAATTTATTAGTTATGATATACAACTAAAAATGATTATGAACATGATTAATTTATAATTGTATCATTTTTATTGAATACATGACCCTTAACATGCTTATAATCTCAGATGAAAATAAGTTATTGAAGTTAGGTTATGAAAATGATTCCTTAGTGACTCAAATAAATATATTTTCATTACTATATTATGGCAATGAATGTTTACTAGTTGTAGTAGCATTTTAAGTGAGCTTACTTCTATTTCTTGAGAAATGAAATAAGATGGATTAATTCTCTTCTTATTTGGGTCTATATTATGGATTATGGATTATAAAAATAATGATGTTATATCGATTTAGATATATGTCATGATTCAGAAATATTATTATTTCAATTGGTTATAATGCAACTCTTATTTAATGAAAGTCAGTTATGTTGTCATTAATGTTTTCATGAGAATGGATAGTCATTGGTTATAGTGGATATGTGAATAATTCTTGTGATTGGTAAATAATCCCAAAATGAGGATGATAATTTAGTAAGCTATGGAAACCTTAATGTTACACTTGGATATATGATTAAATCAACCACCTTGGTTACAAGTTATCAACATATGACTTTTCCATTTGGTCACTCATGCTAATGGAAAAAACTTCTTAAGTATTGAATTATTTCAAGGACATACATCAGTTAATTAAGTGGCATGGGTACCTATGTTTTATCCAATGACATGACATTATAACCAAAGGACAAATTAAGCAACATGTTGGTTCAAGACCCCCTTATCCAAGTTATGGGATGGTATTCATGTGTCTTGAGAAGTAATTAGTTTTCTAATGCCATCAATATGCTTATTCTCTATGGGATCACATGTGCGATGTCATCTACCTTGAGTTAAGTATGTTGTAATTCATCTAATTTAATGAGAAAAATCCTTCTTTAGGGAGTTATATCATGTACATGACCTTTATCAAGTAAGGAACAAAGGTGTAATGTTCACTAAGGAACTCAAATCATGGTATAGTGATCCAATGGGGGTAGCATAATGATCAATCCATTTGATTGGGTTGATCCCATAAGTATATGGTAGCTCAATAACCTTACCATGTTGGATTTAGAAGTTAATTAGTTATCTTCACTTGTTGATCTCATAATATGATAAGACTTGCCTAAAAAAGATAGTGAGATGAATCTTTATGTTTGGTCATTTGGATCTTCATGCTTAAGTATTAAATTTTTATCATATCTTATTTGATTATATAGTAATTAACTAACTAGACATCCTTAGATGTGCTTAATTCCATTCTGGTTATTTATAGCATCATCCATTTGGGTTGATTTTGATGCTAGTTGTGGGTTGTTGGTAATTACTATAGTTTTTGTTGAGATGCATTGCACTGCATTAATTTTATGCATTGGGGACTTTTGTTGTTCTCTTGTGTACTCTAAAAGATCATTCCAATTTTTTTTGGGTTTGTTTCATCTGGTATTAGAGCATGCGTTTAAAGGTTTTAGATGATTTTTTACACATTGTACTGATTTTTAGCCCATTATTGAAAAGATGGTTGAGCTTTTGTGTGTTTGTACATACCTTTGCAAGGGTTGTTTTGCATAGTGCATGTTGGGATGGTTAAAATTACACATGTCATGTATGTGTCTATTATTTTGGGAATTCTTTTATCAACATTTATGCATATTCTTTGTGATGGTTGAATGCCACCCATATGTCTATGATGTCTTACTAAGACTGAATTGAAACCTTTTATGATAACATGCATACTAAACCATGGATGGATTCATATGCTTTTTATAGACTAATATATGTCTTTTTTTCTTGATAAGGCTATGATGTAACCCTTAAAACATAAATCAACCTCTTGGATGAGTTGAATAGTGGTTTGCTTATGCAACCTAAAGTGTTGTAAAGTTCCTATTTTATAGAATGTGTGTGTGTGTGCGCATGAGAGAGAGAGAGAGAGAGAGAGAGAGAGAGAGAGAGAGAGAGAGAGAGAGAGAGAGAGAGAGGGTGAAAAATTTGGTAAATTTTTAAAATAAACTTTTGATGCTTACTTTTGGTCTTGGTTGGGTCAACCCTTCCATCATTAGTTTGTGTTGGGGCAAAAATCACCTATCATTTTTTGGATTGTATGGGCAAATTGATGGAAGACTAGTGATAACCAATTTGACTTGAATTGAAGAAATGATGTTTGGTTATTAGTGACTTGTATGGGAAAGTCATTATTATATTCTTAGAACATCATGACCTCAGGAAGACTAAGGGTTTGGTTCAAACCTAGAGGGTTTTATTGGGTGAGAGTGTTTGATTTACTTAGGTAAATCAGTGAGGCTTGGGATCTCCATTTTTAAGGGATAAT
The DNA here is from genome assembly GCA_037957365.1 of Torreya grandis. NCBI lineage: Eukaryota > Viridiplantae > Streptophyta > Pinopsida > Cupressales > Taxaceae > Torreya > Torreya grandis. Next base: position 272,270 of record JARHVA010008281.1, on the reverse strand, counting down.
TTGAGCTGAATTAAGAGCTTGATATTATTTATGTATTTTGGTCTCTTTTTAGCTAAATATAGAAACACATGGCTTTATAAATCTAAAGGGATGAAATTAAATAAGTGTGTGGGGATGTTTATTCCTTATTTTACATCTTCGAGGTTATTTTGATTATGGATATGCTTACATCTATGATTGTTATTTGATCATGGAAAGGTTGATTTTCATGGGGATGCCATGTTGACCATGCATATATTATGTCCATGGGGATGTTTATTTTAATTCTAGATGAGTTACGCATCCATTAGGACACCTATTTGAAAATTTGACTATGTTTTGACACTCAAGGGAAGTTTATTGTGATATAGATATGATCTACATCCATGATGATGTTCATTGTGAGTTTAATTAAACTTGTTGATTATGAAAAATTATAATTTCCATGATAGTGCTATATCATTCACCTCATGCCTTGTCTAATTCCACTCTTTCCTAAAATCAATGTTGCATCAAAGAAAACACTATTATTTAACCTTTGACTTATTGGATTAAGTTAACTAGGAGAATAGTGATATAAGCTTATTGTTGGAATCATGAGATAATGCCTTAGTGGCCACTGATAGCTTTCATGGGTTAGTTATCTAATGATGTCGAGGTATGATAACATGGGAGGACCAAGGGTATAACTAGAGCTTGGAGGGTCTAGCAAGTGAGTGTGACTATCTTACTTGGGAAAGTTAGATAGTTTTGGGGATCTATTATTGTTATTGGTTAGCATGATCCATCTATCTATGATGTGCAAACATTGTTGGTAAATTTTTGAAAACACATGGAGATAGATTCTATAAGCCTTATTGGAACACAACCTTATTATAAGGAATTTGATCATGATTTGAGATCCTTGGTATTGATTGTGTATTATATGATGGATATTTTGTGTCATTTCGATGGCATCTAGACATTGGGTAACCCAATGGGATTTATGGACCCTTGTACTTCATGTCATGTGTGTTAATTATTGTGATGTGAAATTTCCTTGGCATAAGTATTAAAACACATAAAACACATATGTGTGACTTGTATTAATGTGTGTCCTCCTTTTATATTAATTTTTTATGTTTTGGGTAACTATTACTTTTCATGATTTTTGTTAAATCATGTAAACTTATGTATTTACTAAAATTCATGCATATAGATAACCTTGTGGACATTAACATACTTGTATTGATATCAACAGTATTATATGATAAAAATTATACACATGTGTATATGTTGTTAACTATAAAATGTGAGAATGATGCTTAATCACTTTATAAAGGAGTCTCCCATTTCTAAAATTAACCATTTGAACCATTCATTACTCTATGTTTTAAAAATTACTATATGAGTATTTTGTGGTATTATGGCCATAAGCCACTCATGTGATGTATTTACCTCTTAAAACAAGTTCTATTGATTAAAATATGCCAAGGTATAATATTGTATTATATGGTGTGATCCTGCATCACTACTCTAGTAATGAGTATTGGAGCTAGTATGAGGTTGAGGGTAGAGAAGCACTACATTCATAAAGAGTTTGACCAGGTATGGGTCAGGAAATGGAGTCTCTTGTAGGCTGAAAATCAACTTTTTCCCTTTGCATAAGTATCCCCCTGATTCATTTAGAGTGTTCACCATGCGTGCCATGAGTTGGACATGGATTCTTAGTACATAATGTTCACTTTATGGATTTAGCATTACTTTAGCCACCTCTTATAGGTTGTGGTAAAAGTAACCATTTTTAAATTTTATTGTTTGCAACTTATGAAGTGATAATCGGTCCTATATATTTGGACATTTATGCAAATTGATAAGGTGGTATTTGTTGAAATACATGCATGTATTGGATTTTAGGTGCAACCATGATTTTTTTAAGGTATTATTACTATTATAACTATTATAAATATTCTAGGATGAATATTTATATTTTTTTGAAGCATAAGTAGAATGTATGTTGATTTTGTGTTCTAATAGAAAAACATAAATCCTGGACCAGGTGGTGTTTAAAATCCTAGGTACCCCCTTGACTCTTGGATAGAGTGATTAAAGTTGTGTAATTCCCTTAGATCATTGATTTTGGATGGTGGTATTAGTATCCTTATACCATCATTCAATATTTTAAGTGTGTTGGAGAACATGATTTAAGCCTTTGGGTTACATGTGATTCTTGGTATGGCTTTTTGTTGTTCAATTGTTGTTCAACATGGTTGGTGTGGTATGTTTAACTAACCCCTGAATGGTTGATGATGTAGTGGAGTAACCATAATAGTATAGATTACTAGCCTTGTCAAATGGCATTATGTAGTGAATTTTCTTAGGATTATGTGTGTGGCATAATGTTATATTAGAATATTCCACTCTTTAGTTGTGATTCTAGTTGCAATCTAGTGGGATTGGATGATTATGTTTATTGACCCCATGTTGTAAGTTTAGGTGTGTTGACACCAGTGTTTATGTCTTGTTGTCCTACGACTATATTTCATATCTTGAGAGTGCCTATAACACTTTTTATTGAACTTTTTTTAAGGCATGTATAATTTATTATGATTGGAACATTATTTTCCTATTATGTTAAATAATCACCTTCATAAAATGGATGGAATGATTAAACTACAATGTTATATGGGAAGTAATTCTACCTATTGCTATGTCATTGTGTTATTTAATACGGACATTTATGGTTTGGTAAAATTCTAGTGGCTATTTTTGCCAAATTTTAATGTTTTTATGGCCTTTTTAAGGCATGAGAGTGGAATATTTCCAACCAAGTTGGGAGACTTGGTGGAATTTGCTAATGTGATAGTGTTGTCTAAGTGTTGTTTTTCCCTTTAAATGTCATTAAGAAGCATGAATATGGGAAGGAGGACATTACTTGGCCCAATGCATTAGATAAAGTTGTTATCTTGATGATATTAGACATGAATGCCAACAAGATATGGCTAAGGCATTACCACCCCACAATTGGTGAAGATATTGTGTAGTAATATTAATTAGTTTAGTTATACTTTATCAAATAATTTTTCTATTGACTATTGATAGTCACTAGGATGGATCCTATTTAAGGAGGGGAGGATGTCATGAATCAACCTAGTAACCTTTAATAGGAATTTTATTACTTCTTGTTTAGCACATTTTTCTAGCACTAAGATGATGATTGTTAGTGTTGGACTTGTTTTGTTGGTACAATATAAGATGTTTAGGTAGTTGTTGTGATTAGGGATATCATGGCTGATGTTCACATGGGATATTTTTATTTGATATACATATATTGATTACATTTGGATTTATTTTATCTTGATACATATATGTATACTTGATCACTATTATTATCACATGTATAACTAACTTCTACTTTACTTTTGTCTAGTTGGATAGTATTGATGGGTTTCAATACATTGATGTATTGATTGTAGGTTGATGGATATATTATGTTTTAATTACTATAATTGATTATATATAGACTAATTGATGTAATTAATTTTCTATTATAGCTACCTATTTCTTTATTTATTATTGATGAGGTACTACTAATGTATAATTGGTGGTTTTAGGTACCTAATATGAGCTAGGCTAGATGACGATGTCAACTCTTGGAATAATGAAGTGGTTCTTAAATAGTTAGTTGGGTTTTGATAGATATACATATGTTTTCATTTTTATCTCTTATCATTGGTCAACTATGTCATCTTTATTTGTGTAATCACTTTTTGTTTTGTGTTTAGTCATGTTATTGTTTAGTTGTCATGTATTATCATGTTGTTGGATAGTTATTTTATGCTCTATTGTACACCTCATTTCCTCTCTCTCTCTCTCTCTCTCTCTCTCTCTCTCTCTCTCTCTCTCTCTCTCTCTCTCTCTCTCTCTCTCTCTCTATCTCTCTCTCTCTCTCTCTCTCTCTCTCTCTCTCTCTCTCTCTCTCTCTCTCTCTCTCTCTCTCTCTCTACTTTTATGTTCAAATTACAACAATATAAATGTAATAGAATCAAAATTACAATGCATAGTTCAAATGATCCATCTCGTTCTCTTAACTCTAATTTATCAAAATAATGTATAAATGATACTCTCTTTCTCCTAATTCTCATATTGAAAATGAAAATAATGCATACACTCCATTCCAAGACAACATAGATGTACACAATGTTTCAAATTCACATGATAATTTATTACATATTAGAAAATCATTAAATTCTTCTCTTACCCCTATCCCTAGTGATGATGGAAGTGATAATGAGTATGATAGTGAACATGCAAATGAATATGAAAATGAGAATGACTATGCACCAAACTCAAATTATGATAATTCATGGACTAATGATGATTAGTATACACATAATGAATAACAAAATACATTTCATGCTTTTAACTCTTCTCTCACTCCTCTCAAACATAATGCACTAAAAATGTTGTTTCTACTTATATGTATGACTCTATTTCAAATAAGGCACATGTTAATGATAAAATCACATCCTATACTCAATTAGAATGTGATTCACTAAATAATAAAGATACCAATCAACCTCCCAAGTCACCCCCTACTACAGTATCACCTATTTCTAACTCTTCACCCAAACAAGATGGTATCCCACATCCCTCTACTAAGGTCCAAGTTATCATTACTCCAAAGGTTCAAGTGAGCACACCCCCTATTTATGATCTAATTTATAGATGTAGCATTCTTATGTCTAAAATTAATAATCAAATTAAATTATTAAATGAACCACTTCAAGATGCTAATATACCATCCAAAGAGATTATTTATTTGATGCATGTAGTTGGTTAATTACAATACCAAGTACATATCCTTAACTTGGAAAATAAGGATTATAAGTCTTAGATGGATGCCAATTTTTTACATGGTAACCCTCTTCTGAAGACATTTGTAAAAGCTTTATTACCTAAGAATTTTCGGATACCATCATTACCTCAGTTTGATGGAACTTGAGATCCATTCATACACCTTCAAGCCTTTCAAAAGGATTTTATATCTCATGCAAGTTCTTTGATTCTACTCAAGTTATTCCAATAGACACTAGTGGGTAGTGCATAGAATTGGTTCTTTCATCTACTCCATATTGGTTCCTTGCACACATCTAATGACCTAGAGGAGGCATTTCTTATATATTACATAGAAAAAATGGGCCCTCATTTTACATATGAAAAACTTGCCACATTGCATCAGAATACTTCTAAACTAGTTAGTGATTATATCTTACAATTCAAGAAGTGCATTGTAAGATTGATCTATAAAGTAGCAGATTTAGAGATTTAACATATATTTATCAAGGGGCTTCATCAACCACTCATATAGCATATATTATATCAAATAGAGTCATATTTTAAGCACTTATGTTATACATTTATAGCCCTGGAGAAAAAATTGGGATTGATTGAGTCAAATTCAGTTGATCAAATTACTCTAGATTTCACAGCATTACCTCCATTTATAGCTCCTAGTAGTTAGCATCCACCATGTCCAAAATAAGACAAAATACCATATCCACAAAAGCAAGTAGTTAAGAATAGAGATCAAATTTTTAGAACACCACCTACAGTATGCACTACAAAGAACAGGAGTAGGGCACCACTAAAGTTTGATTCAAAATAAGATAGCCCATATGTAATATTATTAGTGATACTAGATGGGAGGTTAATCATACTACCTTATACTCATTGATGAGATCTAAAACTCTTACATAGATAGCCACATCAGCCCTTTTTTAACTATCATCATATCCATGGACACAGAGATAATGGTTGTTATGGAATCAAAGATTGCATTAATAGATGCATTGATAAAGGCATCATAACATTCACATAGGGGTCACTGAGATATCCTCCATCATGGGACCATAAGCCTCATTCATCCATGATTAAGTCATCCTAGGACATTATTTCACATGAATCATTGATCACTCATCATGAGAGTAATGTGGTTTTTAGGACATAACCTCATAGGAGATCTCCTATTCCACCTATTCATAAGGTTTGGAAACTAGTACAATAAGAAAAACCTACATATAATAGTGTAGTTCAAGGACTACATAGTATAGTTTCATAGACATATCTATCACAATCATAGGCATCATAGTAGAGTTTTTAGTGTCCTATCTCATGTAGCAACTTGCTATGGTTAAGATTAGAGGATCCCACATTAAATATCACTACTTTAGATAAATATTCACTATGACCAAGTTTTAAGGGACTTATTTCACATAGCAACCTGCTATGATTTAGATTAGATGAGCCACCATCATAGGTTTTAGCTTCATCTTCATCTATTAATCATTCATATGCATCACAATAGAGACGATAGGGTATTATTTCACATAGCAATCTACTATGATTTTAGATTTATGAGCCTTCTCCAAAACACAATTTTAGTTTTACATCTATTAAGGTTATATTTGGTAGAGTCTCCATGCATAGCTATAGTGAGTACATAGTAGCTAGTATCAGATACAGTGCATATTACTACATATCATGAGAAATATGGGAACTTTTTTAGTTGACTATTAGGGTTTAGATAGTAATACAACAAACATTTATAATAGTATCGGTTCATAGCTTCACTTTATAGGGCAATGATGGACCCAAAGGACTAGCCAGCCTTTTTATTCTTGAGACACCTACTCAAAGGGATTGGACACATAGTCTAAACATTGATTAACACACACATCATTACATAGCTTCACCTAGTGGGTGATGATGGAGAAAAAGGTCTAGCCTCGATATTATTGAGCCACTCTAAGGGAAGTGATGCATGAAATTTTATCTTACATCCCCTTATACTAACAACTAACATTCCTAGTTCCAAATAACCATCCCTATCCAAACCAAATTATCCAATTCTTGATCTTATTGATACCCCATTTTACCAATATTGAACCAACTCACTTTACTAAATCAATTTACAAATAAAAAAAAGTTATTTACCTACATATGATTTGGAATTAAAACTAGAATCACACTTATCAACAATAATTAAATCACATATCCCAAATACTATCAAACCCAAACATATGTATCTTCAACATCAATGTCAAATAAATTATTTCTAATAAACCATTTACAACAAATATACATATGTATATATATACGTATATACATATATATACATATATATATACATATATATATATATATATATATATATATATATATATATATATATAAACATATATATATATATATATAAACATATATATATATATATATATATATATATATATATATATATATATATATATATATATATATAAACATATATATATATATATATATGTTTATATATATATATATATATATATATATATGTATATATGTATATATATGTATATACGTATATATATACATATGTATATTATATATATATATATAAACATATATATATATATATATATAAACATATATATATATATATATATATATATATATATATATATATATATATATATATATATATATATATATATATACAAGTTTTTAAAACATATACATCGTATCAAATACAATTAGTCATGAATGGGCGTCATGCCCTCACTCTCAGTCTCACTCTCCACACTAGTACTAGTCCCATAATCCACTATAGAACTCGATGGCCCTACACCTCCTTAAGATACTACATACCTATTGTGATGACTCTCTCACTAGAATAGCTAACCATGATCCTCATGCAATTCCACATATCACCTTTGAAGGCCTATATACTCATCCATGATCCTCATGCTAATGGATCAAAAATTAGGTAGAGGCATCCTATGCCTATCTAGCTTAGCTCTCAACTCATGTCTCTCTCCTACCATCCTAACATATGAAATTATCACTATAGAAACCTTATTAAATAGATAGGAATAGACACCAATCTTAATTATCCCTCACTCTATCAATCCCTCTTCCACTGCATCATCAGATACATGTCATGTTAGCTTTTAGAGTGTTGACGCAATGATGATCTCTTAGTACTCATCATCTCCACTTCTTACCCTAGCCTATGCTTCATCTTGAGCACCTCCCACTCCACCTTCACACAAAATATGACACTACATTAGCTATATACTTTAAAATCAAATTGAAAGCATAAATTTATGTATAATTCAAATGAAATTATTGCTTACCTGCCATCATCTATATTGGCTCAAGATCATCATACTTAAGATGCCAACATCACTACCAACCTAAACTTGGGCTACCAACTACTCAAACTAAGTCACGATAGGTGCTCATCTCTTGGGAATATATCTCATTATAGAGCTCAAAATATCAACCTAGTCAATGCATAAATGAATCAAGAATCAATCCAATTCCTATAATTCTCAACTCTTTCAATCAAAACAAAATACCATTTTTCCCATAACTCGAACCCCATAGCACCATTTTTCAAACCATTTTCTTCGATAGAATCATCATAACAATACCCATAACATCACTCAAACTCCACTCTATTACTACCTCATCTACCTAATATAACATAAAAATCTCTATATTCATTTTATAATTTGACACACACCTTGGTCCTCACTAATCAAAACTTGATCCACTTTCAATAACACAGTCTAATTAATCAAACAACTTCTCAATCAATTCAAAATATACCAACCTTGTTTCTATTGTTACACCACTAGTCATCACTTTTGGCTCGACCTCCTCTATCATAAATTTCATCCCTCTCCCCAAAAGGGTGTATCATTCCCACTATTAAAATTTTTACACTTACCTAGCATGCCCATCCACTCTCATAGGTGGATACGCCATGGTTCATACACATGTAACAGTCAGATTATCAGATTCCACTCAAGTCAGTCAAGATATATAGTGATTTAGATTACATGGGTTACTTAGCAGTACTTAGGACATCTAAAGGGATATACCTTCAGTTTGTAGATACACAGACTATTCAGATATAGTGGTTTAGATCATATGAATCCATAAAGATTTTAGTTTATAGATATATAAACTATTCAAATATAGTGGTTTAGAGTATATGGATTCATATTTATTTTGATATATATATAGACTCAAATACCAGTTTTGGGGGAATGTACATACTACACATCTCACACATATAGCTTCATACATCATAACATAGTTATATAATTAGATAGTAGACTATAGGCATAGTGTAGAGCATAATGTTTTGGTCTCAAATTTTTTCAAATGAGGCATGGAAATATATGTCATTCCATATATGGTTATACATATTACTAGATTATATAGACACATCACTGACATACCATATTTGGGGGCATGGCATAAATGTTCATGTTCTTCATCACTTAGGATTATATAGATGGAATGGTAAGACATGAAATTCTCTTTTCACAAATTAACTAGAGTTCTATATTACACTAATATATACCTAGGTTATCACCATATTGGACCATACTACCATCTATATTAGTTGGTCCATTATATTACCTAGACGCAGACTACATGCATTTATGTGAGACAGAGGATAGACATTGGTTTTAGGCCTCCAAGAATTTCTCAGTTCTAGTATAGATATTTAGAGTGGGGGCATGATATATTTTTATCTTCATAACATACAAATTTATATACACACATTATATTTTACATGATTTTATGTGGGATAGAGGACAAACATTGGTTTTGGGCCTCTAAGCATTCCTCATCTTCATTTAGATTCAACATAGGAGGTATCCACTTCAGGGATTCCTTCTTTCTCTAGGAGTTATTCATCTCTCCACCCACTTCCCTAGCTAGGAAGTGAGTTAGACCCTTGCAACATATTCATCTCCACACAAGTAAGTTTAGGTACACATTTTTTCTTTTTCTTTCTTTTACTCTAGTATTTCATTTCATTACATCACTAGATTAAAAGGGGGGAAAATGTATACACCTTAAATTAGTCAAGTAAACATGCATATCATGTCTTTTAATAGTCCTTTCATAGGAGACTCTGACTAGAAAATAGGATCCTTATTCACACTAACCATGTCATTTATTTCACTTGTCTTGGTCTTGTTTCTTGATTTGGTCACCATTTTGCTTATTCTAAGTCATCTCAAGCTTTTCAAATTGTTATTCCACCTTATCCAGGTCAAATTTACCATGCTAATCCTATCCCTAAGGTCCCAAAACTATAAGATAGGAGCATCAAAATTGGACTATAGCACTGGACCCTAGGGTGTCCCATTTATAATGCTCCTATCCAATTTAATTTTGAGTCCCAATGGTTAGGTTTTGTCACTTAAAGAGTCCTAAGTGCTTCTTAGTTTCATCCTTAATTTTTTTTTGTCTTTCTAATGTTGGTAAAATGAAAATAAATTTCCCAAATTCAAAATAAAGAGTCTCTTATATATAATACTTCACATGACATTTTATATCTAGCACTTACTACTTTGGCATAGTACATTATTAAAAACTAGTCAAAAGTATAACTCAACATTCTATATCAAACATAGATTTTCATGCTTGATCAAGGAAAGGCCTAGTCAAAAGTTCATTCTTACATCTACAGTGTGCATTGATTATGAATATTTCCTAAGGGAGAACTACATTTGATTTGAGACCCTAGCTTGAGAGTTAATGTAGGTAAAAATCAAGACAATAGGGATTTTACATCATGCAATCATACTTCCCTTGACCTAATTTTTCCCCCTTTTTCTTTTGATGTATTTGTTGTTTCATGTGTGTAGATAGACCTAGGGTTTTGAAGATTGTAATAGTTATACAAGGAACTATGTTGACATTCAACATCCCAAATTTCATAAGTAAGATCACATAGGTATAAAGAACAAAACCTAGAAAACTTTGGTCTCCACAAGGAATTTGGACAACAAAAAAGGATAATAGTGTTACTTTTCTGCCCTTTATAATTAATTTTATCAAATTGATATAACTCTATCATTTACAATATTTAATTTCAATTCTCCCTTTATCCACACACTTTATTATTTAAGAACTAAAACCCTAGTTTCTCAAAAATAATAAAATAAAAATGTTGCAAAGAGACATCGATTATTTATTTTCATGACCTTTCAATTTCATGATCGAAGGAACTGTTCAAATTCCATATGTTTCATTATCCTAAATGAGACTATTTTTTTTACTACTTTTTACACTTTTCACTTATTTAAATTTAAAAAATGTGTGTGGCTTATGACTCACACATCCCTACTAATAAGTTTTAAATGAATAAAAGTTATTTTCTCAAAATGATTAAAATAAATTAGCCATGAATATCTTAGTATATTTTTTATAAAAATATTAAATGTCAATTATTATTAAGAATATATAATAAGTTTTAAAATGTTAAACATAAATTATTGAAAAAAACTTAAATTATTAATCCTTTTTATAATATTAAATGTAAAAAATAATAGTTTATAATGATTAAAACCTATTGGAATATTTTTGTATCATATTTTAATAAAGTATTTAAAGTGAACTATTGTTAAAATAAAGAATTATAAACTTTTATATTAAGTTTAATAGTTATGTGTATACTATTATTACAAGCCTATACTAATTTTTTATTACAATATTAAATATAAACTACTATAGTTTCAAATTAATAAAAATTTAATACAATATTTTAGTATAGATTTTTTTTTTAAAATTATAAATATAAACTATTATTATAATCTTTTATTACAATTTATTAAATGTAATAATAAATTAAACATAATTAAATTTTGTGGTGAAATGAGCTTGGGTTGTAGAAACCTAGATCTTGATTTAAAGGACTTATATAAGCCAAGAAGATTTATTTGAGCCCTCAAATTAAAAAATTCACACTTCCATCACATTAAAAAATTGAGGTCCATAATCCCATACTAATTGTCCTATTTTATGTTTGATCTTGCACATTTATAAATTTTTAATTATATTATAGGTTTTTCCTTGAACTACAAAAGATTCATGGTTACATGATTATTTTAAAATAATAACACTTTAAATAGAACCAATCAATGATTATATTAGTTTAAAAATTTATCATTTTCATCTTGCATGACCTTAACCTGCCACTTCATTTCATATGTCACTAAATACTACTCTAGGTTAGTGGACCCTTCATGTGGTGTCAAACTAAAAAAAATAGCTTATAATAAATGACATACTTTCTATGATTGTCATAGATATGATCATATTTCTTGAGGATCATTTTTTAGGATTCTAAAAACTTGTTTTGAATGTTTGTGGAGTACTAAGAACATTAAATTCCATGGTTGGGATAACCTCACATCTAGTTTCCTTCTTAGTCATACTTAGTTTTTTTATAACTTCTTAAAACCACTTTGTAGTTTCAACTAATTCTCTAATTTCTTATAGACTACTATTATTAGCTATTAAAATAGTAATAAGAGAAACATCCCCTTGATGTGATTGAACCATGTCTTAAGTATATATCATACCTAGTCATAAGCCTGACATGGTTGTATGTTTTATGTTTAATTCTCAGAGACTGCCCTTATTTTTCCCCATATAATCATTGAATCCATAGATTTTATTAATATACTACTAAATTACTTCAATTTAAATTTGACAACATATTCATAGTTTCTCCATTGTGTTCCTTCTTCTCTTTCTAAGTTGGTTTCCCATTCCCAATTAATTTATATATTATATGGGGTTCTTTTATTTCCTTCTTTCTCTTTTAGTGTTCTATGACCTTCAACTTTATATTATGATTCTAGAGTCTAGTTCCTCCCATTTTATTTGTAGCTTCATTCTAATCCTAATTGTTGTTACTTGTGTCCCTTCACCTTCTATTTTTTTACATTTTTTACATTTTATGTTTTTATATCTCTTTTTTAATCCAAAAATTTACATTCTCAACTTTATTTTGTATATTATCCATTATTTGAGACTAGGTTTAGGTTCTTGGTTCAATTATTATTCATTCAACTCCCTATAGTCCACAACTACATAATACTTTGAGTGACTACTCCATATTAGCTAAAATCAGCACCATAGCATTTTTCAAATTCAACATATTCAAAAATACATGATGTCACTTTAAAACATCATCTTACCCCTATAAAATACAAGTATTAATTAACTTCAAACACACTATACCTATTAACATCAAATTTCATGATGTACTTGTCAATTTTAGTCTTTACCTAATGGCTAATTATATGGGTTTGTTTAGTATATAAAATTAAAAAATATTTCCCAAATTTTTATTACACATAAAATTTCATGTTTTTCTTGGTGTAAGGAAGTAGTATTCAAGTCTGGATATCCATTTTTATATAAACTCATCAAACTCACAATAAAATATTTCATAAATTTCTCCATGGACATGTTGAGTAATAATATCATCTAAATAAAATATTATTCTTATGGTTTTTTGTTTTGTGAACTTATGTCTCCTCAAATCGAAAAAAATTTAAGGGTCACTTTAAGTAGGTAATAATTTAAACATATTTAGGTTAGATCCATTGTTAATAGTTGTCCCTGAAATCACTCATTAGGACATGTTAGTTGTTGTAGTCTGCATATGTTATGAAGAGACTCTGAATAATTACATGAATCTATAGATATATTAATGATAAACACAACACATATTAGTACATACATATTTATTATTATTTTTCATTAAGATATGCAAACTTATCAACATTTTGGCATTTAAATAGTTCAAAGATAAATTATTAATATAAATACATTAATTCTCAAGGAATATGAAATCAATTCAATAAGACTTATATACACACAAGAGAAAATCAAAAACACAATAATTCATCAAATAATATAATATATTTATATCTATTACATTATAACCTCTTCTTTTACAAAAGCATAGTATATATAATGTTGTGAAGAGACCATGACTATTTCTTTTCCTGACCTTTCAAATTCAAGACTGAAAGAACTGTTCAACTTTCCTTTGTTTCATTATCCTTGTTAAGACCAAATTTAATACAAAATTCATTGTGTTTTACCCTTGTCACCTATTTAAATTAAAAAAAATGAGTGTGACTTATGATTTACACTTCCCTATTAACAAGTTTTAAATGAATAAAAAAATATTTTTCTCATAAAAAAATAAAAGTAAAAATAACCATGAATAACATAGTATAGGTTTTTATTATAATAAAAAATATAAAAAATTATTAAAAAATTATAATATTTTTTGTAATACTAAATATAAACTATTACTACAAATTTAAGTATTAATCCTTTTTATAATATTAAGTGTAAATTATTATTAGAAGCTTGTACTGTAATCTTTTATTATAATATTAAATGCAAAAAACAATAGTTGTTAATGATTAAAATTTATTGAAATATTTTGGTTTAAGAGTTTGTTTTTTAAATAAAGGTGGGATTTGGACAAGCCTCATCCAATTACATTGAGAAGGACCTATGTAAAAATTAATTTTAAAAAAAGATCTAAAAAAATATATAAACAAACAATATGGTAATAAACAACCAAATAAAAACCAAAATATAGTAAAGAAGAATTAGTAAAGGAAATGAGACTTACATATCAAGATTGTTTATAATATAATTCCATCTTTATGCCAAGTCATTTAAAACCTTCTCGATGTCCCCCATAATAGTTGCTTTAACATATAATATTTTCTCCTTTTTTAGTCCCTTGGTCCTCTTGATGGTCCTTAAATTTCCTTGATGCTCCATCCCATATTTGATTAATTTCTTCAAGAAATTGATATTAGAGATAAAAAAAATTGTACTGAATTTGCTCATCTGAATGTGTTGTTTAATGTTGTTTTGTATGTGAATCTTATATGTATTTAAGGTATCAACGCTATATTAATTAGTTTCATACTCATATATTAATATATTGTTCAATCCTATGTTGACCAAGAAGTCTTGAGCTCCCTCAAGGTGATTTTTTAATAAGGTTGATGGACTTCCTCATGTTTTTTTCTTTCATGATCCAGGACATAAGATATTTTAGGATGTTAATGTCAAATGAAAGGAAATTTATGATCTCCATAATATTTTACTCATTGAAATATACATCTCTCTCTTTCATTTTCATCTCCACATTAGAATCTTCTTTCATGGTTTCTTTTGGTCTTTCTAGTTGAATATCCTCCAAAAAACTACATCTTGGGCTCCAAAACTATGAGAGATACCTAACCCATCATAATTATTTTATTATTTATTAGGATTATCATTCATTTATTCATCCTTTGAGTCTTAGATGATAATAAATATTTTTTTAGATGGGGGATTCTTAGAAGTGGTAAAAATAGGGTATTTAATAGGGATTTTGATATACACCATTTTACAAAATTTTCCTTTTCCTTTCCATTTACTGATAATTATATCCTTCTCCCCTATATTTATTAATTTGATGGTGGATGATGGTCCAATCTCAAGGTATTTTGTGTGGTTATAGAAAAGGAAAATCAGATCTTAGTGGAGGAGCCAAGGATTTTTTTCTGAGTTGCACATCAATGACATAATTCTCTAAGGCCATAAGCAAATATAAAGGCAAGCTAACTATTAAAAATGAACTATTACTATAATATTAGAATAGAAATTTTTTATATTAAATATAATAATTACATTTAAATTATTATTACAAACTTATATTAAAATACTTTATTATACTATTAGATATAAACTACTATAGTTTCAAATGAATATAAATTAATAAAATATTTTAGTTTAAACTTTTATTGAAATAATAAATATAAACTAATTTTATTATTTTATTAAATATATTAAATGTAATAGTAAAATAGACATAATTATATTTTGTATGAACTAAGATTAGGATATATAAAATCAAATATTTCTTTAGAGGCCTTATATAAACCAAGAAGCTTTATTTGATTCCTTAAATTAATAATTCACATTGTTCATCACATAAAAAAAATTGGCGATCATAATCCTATATTGTTTCTCCTAGTCTATGTCTTATCTCTTTCAAATATTTAATTGTTTAAATCATGCACTTATACATTTTGAATTATATTTAAAAAAATTCCTTTACCTATGAGTCATGGTTTCATTATTATTTTCAAATAATAATTCTAAATCTCAAACTAGTCAAGGATATTATTAGTTTAAAATTTTATCGTTTTCATCTGGCACACTCTTAACCTACCACTTCATGTCATATGTTATTAAATACTAATTTGGGCTAGTGTATCCCTAATTTTGAATAAAAGTAACAAAATAGCTTATAATAAATGACATATTTCTAATCTTGTGGTAGATATGATCAACTGGATTTAGGATGTTTTAATTGGTGTCTATAAACTTTTTATAAATATGTGTGGAGTACCAAGAATCTTAAATTTCATAGTTTGGATAACTTCACTTTAAATTTACCTCATATTCATACACAATTTTTATTTAGCTTCTTAAAATCACTTATTAGTTATGGCTATTTATTTAATTAATTTTAGACTAATATTATTAGATATTAAAATAGGCATATGTTATGTGTCCCCTTGAAGTGAATAAACCATGCCTAGATTTTATATCATGCCCATTCCCAAATATAACCTAGATATATGATTTCTCATTATTTATCAAACAAAATTCCCTTATTATTACCAATACATTCATTATCTCCATATATTCTCTTTAAATCTATTTTTAATTTTCTTTAATTTCTCTTTTACAACCTCTTCACACATTCTACATTTATTCTTTCTTTTCTTTCTGATTCAATTTACAATTCCCAATTAGTTTCTATATTCTATACATTTATATTTTATACCTTATCTTTTATTATTACCTACCCTTCAATTTCATATTCTCCTTCCAGAGGTCTAGTTCCTCCTATTTTATTTAAAGCTTTATTTTTACTCCTATTTTTAGTTACTTTTGGCCCTTCGCCTTCCATAAAAACTTCATTTTTCCATATTTTATGTTGTATAATATCTAATTTAAGCCCTAAAATTACTTTCTCATTTATATTTCTTGTGTTATGCATTCTCTAAGTTTATGTCTAGGTTCCTTGGTTCATTTCTCCATCATTCAACTCCCTCTTATTTATATAGGCATAATGCCCTAAGTGACTTATCCATATCATTTGGAATCAACACCATAATAGTTTCCATAACCAACATATTTAAAATTAGAGGAAGTAACTTCAAAAAATTGAATATTATACCTCTAAAAAATAATTCATAATAATATTCAAACATAATATACCTTTGAACATTAATTTTTGTGATGTACTTGTCAATTGTAGTTTTTAATTAATGGTCAATCACATGGGTCCATTTAGTGTCTAGATTGTGAAATATTACCAAATTTTATTTATTCCACATAAACTTTTATGTCTTTCATTATCTAAAGTATCAATATTCAAGTATAAATAGCTATGTTTCTATAAATTCAAGAAACTTTCACCAATAATATTTCATAAAATTATCCATAGACATGCTCAATAATAAAATCCTCTACAAAAATTCTTATTATTATGGCATATTCCATTATGAAATTTTGTATCGTATAATATTTCCAATTTTAATGATTGATTTTACCATGAAACCATTTAGACATATTTAGGTCTTACAGACATAACCATTTTTATAAGTGATCCTTAGAATCACTCACCTAGACATGCTAATTGTTGTTGTCTATGAATGTTTTGATGGAAATGAATTATTAGAGGAGTTTTTAGGGATATTAAAGATAAATGCATCACATATTCATATGCCAATAATTATTCTTTTTTTTTTCATTTACATATGTGCACTTATTAACAATTTAATTATCATAACCCATTTTCTTAGAACTGTTTGAGAGTTGTTGTTACTCCTATTTAACACTTTCATGAAATATTATATGATGTCTTGATTATTATAGTTGATAGATCATAGACATAATTTAAGTACTCCAATTTTTTTTATTATTCCACTGATATGATTATGATGTTTTGTTTATAATTGATTATTTCTATATGAACATTTGATGTTATAAATAATACATATACTACTAATGTCTTAACTTTTTAACTATAAAAAACTAAGAATGAACTCAGATTGATCGATGGATTTTGATAGACATAGGTGTGCGTGGGGTTATTTGATTAAATTATGACATGATTTTTTTATACTTAAGTTTCCAAAATAACCACCAATTTCTTAGTATGATTTTTACTATAGATTTTCATTTATTTATTTGACTATTGGTTAACTCTAAAGTCTTGGTGTACATGCAAATGTTTTTTTGTCACTTTATTAGCAATTATCTTCAAACTCTGATTTAATTTAATTTATTAAATATTATTTTTTTTAAATCTAATGTCACATTGTATATCATATTTAGTTGTGATTCCTTGTTGGAATCAAGTTTTAACACCTACATTATGATTTGTAAAGTAATTACATTTTTGTCTAAACCTTATGATAGTATCATTGTATGAAATATGTAGGAATGTGGGTAACACATATTATTTTCATTGATATTTCCTTCATCATCATTTTCACTATCTTGTTTCACATATTCACTTGTAATATTATAAAGGAATGTTTTTTGCATTATTGGTGGCATTCACTTGGAATTATTATTATTAGTCTTGCCTAATTCAAATAGACCTTAATTAATTAACATGAATTATTTGATTATCATTTCTATTAAAAATTATGGCATTGTATATAGGCCATTGTATTAATGTAATGGAATTGAAATGATTTGAATTGGATGATAAATGACTTAGGTTTTGTTTTGGTTGATGACACTTTTTTTGAAGAGATCAATTTCTAGTGTTTTTGTTGGCTACTCAATCATTGTGATTGATATTTGGTGCACTCAGCTAAGGACCCTAATTATCATATCTATTTTCTTGGAATCTTATTTTTGATAATGGTAATATCATTTATTTGATGGAATGTTTAGGACTATCAAGTTGGAGATTGTTTAATGGATGGATTTTAGTTTTTATGGAAGGAATGGGGAAAAATAAGTTGACGTATTCATTTTGTTGAACCATGAAATGAGTTATTTTATTTTAACTATAGAATTTTTAGGGTTATGATAAATTTTAAATGGTAGAGAGTGTAAAAATCACATAAAATAAATATAATCTCTTGTGGGAAAAAATAATAAGGTATATTGAGAACTTCCATCCAAGTAAGTTCATTTTTTGGTTGTGTTCACTTGTTTTTCATTGAGTTAAGATGAATTTTAAGCATTGTGGATGGTAAAAATAACCTATGGGTTGTGTAATAATTTTAATAAACACTATTTTTCCATGGTTCCATTAACATTTCCAATAATTTAATTGGTATTTAATTTTACTAATTTGCACTTAAAGTGTTGCACTATGTTTTAATTTTTTTCAGTTATTATGATTCAAACCCTATATGTTTGGACGTGAATGATTTGTGTTTTATGGAATAAAAACTTTATCTCATAAATGTGAATGATTTATGTTTTTATGGCATAAAATATTTAGGTCTTGAAATGAAATGCATTTTTCATGTCGTCCCTCCTGTTGGGTTTGTTTGATGCAATTTTTGGAAACTTTGATAACTATGTGGATACACTACCACCATGTATGTTAGGATCCACCATAAAACTTATGGATGTGGTGGTTAGGGGCTCATAGGGTTTTAATGGGTAGTTTTACCACTATGTGAGTTAGCTTCATTTAACTATGCATGATTTCAAATAGCATATTCAATTTGTGGAAACACTTTTGGAATGAACTCACATTAGAATCTAGCATGATATTTCACTCATGTGTAGTATTTTTCTATGTTTATGTTTCATGTATTTAAGAGACTAAATAAAGCTAGTCTACCAATTCATTTATGTATAATCATGTAACTATAATAGATGATGGATACAATATTATGATTTGAATATATGTTGACTACATATTTATGAATTGAATATTCATATGTATTATCAATATAAACTAGTTAGAAAATGAGTATAATATCATTTTTTTTAATGTTTATAATTTGATTATGAATGTTAATATTCATTTATATTTTCAATTAAAATTCATTTATAGTTTCTATTGTGGATTATTATTTTAATTTGAGAAACTTATATTGTTTATAACTAACTTGTATTGATTGAATAGTGTTATGTGGAAAATATAAGATTCATATAGTGAATTAACTAGGATGAAAGATAAGAAAAAGGTTTATAGTTGTTGTTTTGAACTTTAGCAATGACTGAGTTGTATGTTTACATGTTGTTCTTTTATGTAAAGTAACTTCTTATTAGTTGTCATAGTTGTTGATTGGTAATTTGGGATTGAGGAAATATGCAGGACTATTTATGTAACTTGACTATGATAAGTTATATTTCTTGTTATTAAGTGATTTATCAAGGTTATTTGACTAGTTTTGATTATATTATTGGTATTTATTACTACTATAATTATGAATTATGACTATGTGTTATGTATACATAATGGAATAACATAATTACAATTGAAAATGTTATATAATCCTTTATTAGCTTAATACTTAAGGCATATTTAGGTTACTTAAGTATTATAAGTTTGTTTAAATGTGATCATTAACGTATCATTATTTGGCAAGGATAAATTCATTATTAAGTCATTAGGACTCTATAGTAGTTTAATGGAGGTTACGAAATATTGTTTGGCAAGTAACATGTTATAGATATGAATTACTATTGTAAAATTATTTCTTAAGGATTTTTGTGTTTTTGGAAACTTATTCAAGATGAATTTAATGTTACTAAAATAGTGTTTCAAAAATATTTTTTTCATAAGAATGTTTTTTTTTTTTAATTTGATGAATTATTTGTATGTTTCTTAAGCTTTGAAAAATACCATATTTTTGGGGAAGTTATGGCTTACAAAGTTTTATTGAAATCATGGGGAAGTTATCTTAATACATTATAAGACTCTTCTTATAAAGTAATATATAATATAATTTATACAATTTTATGTGTGTCATCCTTGATGTAATGTGTATTTCCCTCCTTGTGTCTTCCTCTTTTATTGTCTACTTTAAGTTGATAAATATACCACATTAACTCAAGGACAAATGAACACGAAATATAAATGATATCTCATATTCATTGGAAAGTCATTATTATACACTTTATCATTTAGAATAAAGCTATGAGGAGTCTTAATTAATTTAATGTAGTAGGTTGTTAACATATTTTCTAGCTTGAATTTATATGTCTCTTACATATGAATAATCCCTTTAGGATCAAATTATATATATATATATATATATATATATATATGGAGGTTTAATTTGATTGATTGTCTTAGTAATCATTTCTTAGTAAGTGAATGTTTATGGTTGAAATGTATAAGAATAATTTCTACTAGATAAAATAAATAGTATCATTAATACTTAGTTGGAACAATATAAGTATGATATTTTTTAACCTTTTAGGACTTAAAGAATATAAATAATATGTTGTTAAAAGGGTTGAGTATAGTAAATAAAGATATAAATATGAAATAAATATAAACATTAATATATAATATAATTCACATAATATGACCTTTCTAAAAATAATAAGAAATAATGTAATAAGAAATTAGCTAGAAAATGATTGAAACAAGAGATTTGGAGGCTAAAAATAGAGATAGAGGATAGTCTGAGTGTCACAAATAGGATCTAAGTGTTAAAACCTTTCCTCAGTAGTAGCACCCTAATTAGATGGTAGCACCATGTGGCATTAGTGTCCTTATTTTATTAGTATTGTCCTCTATGTAAGACTATTTCAAGTTTTTGGTGCACTTGCGTCTAGGTTGTCAAGCTTGTTCCTATGTGAACAAGTTATGGATCTATTTATATGACGTATTTGGACTAATTTTATGTCCAAAACCTAATACTTCATGTTTTTAGGGCATAAAATTGATAAAATCAATAAATTTTATTGTTATTAGGGTAGGATGAACATCCTAAATACTCCACTATGATAAGAGTTGCCTACATACCAATACTCTGAAGAGGGATCAATCACGATGTAGTTATCCCCACCTAAATGATGGTAGACGTTTAATTGAATATAATATTAATGTTGAATTGAATGATTTGAATGTGTGTGAGATTGGAAACCTAAGTAATCTGAACTTAAGAATGTTGTATATGGTTGTATGCAAACGTAGGGTAGAATAGGGATTGATAACCTTGATTTGTGAACAACTTGTTCTAAGTTTATATGTGTTTTAACATTTTATGACTTAGTGAGTGAAAATCATATGTTTTTAAAGGGATAAGTATAGTAAATTAGGGTATAAATATACAACAAATGTAGCCATTGATTTATTATAAAATTGACTAATTTTAACCTTTCTAAAAATAGTAATAAATAATGTAAATGAGAACTTAGTTGGAAAATGATTGAGATAGATGATTTGAAGGATAAAAAATGAGTTAGAGGCTATTATTAGTGTCACAAATAGGATCCAGGTATTAAACTACCTCCTATATAATAGTGACCTAATTTTATAATAGTGTCATGTGGTGCTAATGTTATTATTTTGGTAGTAGTGTCCTCTGTGCAAAACTATTCTGAGATTATAGGTGAACCTATGTCTAGATTTATAAATATTATTCCTACGTACCTAAGTTTTGAAACCTTGTAAATGACCCTTTTTGATAGATTTCATTAGTAAACATTAATCACCCATGTATTTAGGGCATCTAGTTGATAAAAGAAGAAAAGTGTGTTTATTATTGGGGTAAGTTAGACATCCTTAACACCCCATTGTTATGAGAGTTGCCTACATACCAATATTTTGAAGAGGGATCAAGATAAATTTAGTTCTCCCCACCTAAGTTCTAGTTTAATTACAAGTGAAGCTAGTATGACTATTGAATTAAGCTAGGGATAGTTCGTATAAAGTAACACACTTAGCATTTAAGTGTCATTTTTAGGTGATTAAATTTCCCTCCCCTTTATTCTATAAATGCAACAAATTGAAATGACTAGGATAAAGGATAAATAAATATACTTGAAATTATCAAAGAGGTGATGCCTATGAGTCTAGATTTGAGTGTGTGAAGCATGATCCATTGTATGTACTAAAAAAAATGCATAAATTAGACTCTACTTAAGAGATATTAAAACCAAAGATAAAATGGAGTAAATTAAAACTAATTAAAGTGATAATAGAAAGGAAATGATGAAATACACCTCACTAGGTACACAAACCAATGCAAAACTTGGTGATATCATGTGTGTGAATATAAAAGGATCATCAATTAATAGCTTTGACTAATATGATGGCTTTATCAATCCTCATGTGTGGGTAGTTCAAAAACTCAATCCAGGTTTAACTACATCATTTCCCACCCCTACTTGTTAGATGGTGTGTCCAACTCTCTCATTTAAGTGGATCAAGAACTTAAATTGACTATGATTCCATTATTGCTTACCCATGTGTATTATATGAATCTAAAACAAAAATTATAAAATGTAACTATAAATTTTTAATTGGAGATATCGAACTAGATATGTCAACTTTATAGTCGTTTGGGTATATTAGGTAGTTATAAGACACTCAAAAAGGCCAACCACTATAAATGGAGTAAGGAATGAATATGGTGTACAACCTCAAATATGATGTCTAATTGTATAATATAGATAATGGCATGGAGTTTGTCATTCCATTTGATCAATCAGTGTGTAAGTGAGCATATGGAAGCAATATGCCATGCACCTACCCCCAAATATGATATCTAAGCATATGGATTATGGACTGAGCTATAATACTATGTATCTGAGTATTTGAATTGAAAATGGGAATGGTCATGCCATGCATGATGCCATTAATTTGATCAAATTGGTATGAATCTTATCTAATCTGAGCAAAGATGATAAATTTGTAACTAAACTTGTGTAAACCTAGAATGTACCTACTATATTTTTTGGCCAATCTAGATTTTTTCTATTATTGAGGCTACTAGATAGTAGCACCATATCTTGGACAATATCACTGTGTGGTGCTAGTTTTTAAATTTTGATTTTAATGTTTGATTATTCTAATTTCTATGTAACTATATCAATTTTTGTATCATTGTTTCCCATTGTGTTTACCTGAGTCTAATTTATATATTTTGAGTCTATGCTAAAAATTATTCTCTAAGTAAATTATAATAGCCAAATATATATGACAAAGCCCTATTAATTCTCCCTCTTTTGAGTGGATTTGTTGAACATGTGCAAGAAATATTCTCAAAAGAAAAAAATTTGTAAAATGTGTTCTTGGATGAATCATATATGATATCTATGTCATAATCCAATATAATGTGCATAAATAATATCATAATGTAATATATTCTAATCATAAGTTTGTAATGTGTGATGTATGTTATGTCTAGCATTCACAATGTTGTCAATATTGATATAAAAATATATGTAACCATAAATATGATTATTAAATGAGTATCTACCTATGGGGATGGGGAATGATGTCCATCACAACACCCAAGTAGGAAGGGTAGATGCATGTGGTTCTTCATGACAACTAAAATTGGAGTGTGTAACAAGAAAGAGATAAGTGTCATGTCCATGACATATAATAGAAATTATACATACAACACACATGAGGTATATAAAGTAGATAAGGGGCCAAAATAAAGGAGACTTGGGCACATGTAACTAAATATGAGAAAGAAAGACATACAAGGACATGTTCA
Source organism: Torreya grandis (assembly GCA_037957365.1). Lineage (NCBI taxonomy): Eukaryota > Viridiplantae > Streptophyta > Pinopsida > Cupressales > Taxaceae > Torreya > Torreya grandis. The sequence continues at coordinate 247,689 of JARHVA010008281.1, read as the reverse complement.
AATGCCCATATACACAAAAAAAACTATGTTGGCTTAGAGCCACCTATAAGGACATGTTCAAATTTATGCATACACAATCAAGAAGGGATACACAAGGACAAGGGCACATATCCAATGCATAAATACTATGAAAATAAGTGGCATAGAGCCAAAGATAAATGACATCAAATAGAAGAAGCATAAAGATAAAATCAATTCTAAACTAGGAAAGATAGAAATTAAAGTATGCATCAAGATACAATACAAATATACATAAGAGATAATATGTACATATACTGAGTCTAAAGCAATAGTATTAAAAAAAAAATCAAGTGTAAGATGATCAATATCAAGATATAATAATGTTGAATCTATGATGTAGAGTTTAGAAATATGTAACCTAGTAATGTAAACAATGTATAAGGTGCCCCAAAATGGGTGAATGTGTCAAATGAAGAAATTGTGTATATGTTTAAATTCCCCTAGTGGGTAGATAATAGAAAATTTAGATTAGTGTAGTGGGCTTGAGTCTTATAAGAAATCTACAAGGAGTAAACAAGAAAATGTGAGGCTTATATGTATCATAAAATATGACTATATTAATATAGATAGCATATGTAGTGTCGGTAAAATATAATAAATGTAAACATGGAATTGCATGAAATTTATAATTTTATGTTTTCTTAATAAATATTTGATTTCTGTTTTGTTTTTGAAATATTGTATTATTTTTGTATTTTCTATAAAAAAATCTTTGTAAAAGCAACATGAAAAAAAACTATATATAAATATAAAGAAATAAGGAAATTGTGTCTAAATAAATACTTGAAATAAATTAGATAGTTTATAAACAAAGTGTAATGTCTGTATGGACCCAAAATCACATCCATGGGATGTGGATAATTAAATGGTGTATCAAGTGGGAGGTTATCAAATGTTGAATACTATATCTATTTGAATTCAAATAAGTCCTCATCATCATGATCAACACACCATTTTGTATATATTGGTGGAGCCTTATCCTTGGAATTATTTTGGATTTACTGGATATAATTAGTGTGCTAATATATTATGTAATATGCCTCCCATGCAGTGCTAGGGTAAACCATAATGAACCACAAATTATCTATATGAAACATGTGGTTCTCATTTGTGACATCATGTAAAATGTGTACCATGTGTCCCTTGTGACTAAGTTTAAAACATCTATCTACTTGATCAACTATGGCATCCATCACCTATAACCATGTACTTACAAGTGTAATATGTAGATGAGTTCCCCTAATCATGATAAACAATGTGTTAGCCACCTTGGGTCTACATGTAACTGGTAGTATTATATGTCTAATATAATCCTAAGAATGTATGGCATGTTGTAACTCATTTTCATGATAGACTATGTATTCTAAAAAAGCTAGTGTGTAAGTATTAGGATCATAGACATCATCTATAGCTGAATTGGGATGTATTTGTCTACAACAAAAATATAGATAGACATTGGATCATTTCATGAGTATCTATTTTGATGATGATTCTATCATGGTACTTGTACCTATAAAGGTGGAGGTTTTATAATCCAAATATTTACCTCATCCTTGAACATATTAAAATTATGTTGTAATGTTGATCATATATCAGTATCATATCATGTAAGTTTATGAAAGTGACAAAAAGGTTGACTTTCTTACTATGATAAGTTACTGATGGATCTATGAGGAATTGTTGTTTAGACCATCAATCCTCTGTCAAGTAATATTTGTAGAATATGGTGTAATCTATCCTATGAACTTCTTTTATAAATATATATAATTAGGTCCATATCAATAGATATAACCATATCTACTGAGTGAATGGAGGCATCCACCATTGACTATACCCAAGTAGCTAAGCCTATACAAGTAAGATTATGAACTAGTCATGTTTTCAATGTAGAAAAGACAGTAGTGCCTTACAATCATCTATGTACTCTCTTGGGCCCATTTGTGTGAAATTAAATCCAAAAATAATAATTAATGTCAATAGGTGTTGGATTATCCTCTATGGTGGTTTGGGAATATTTATCAAAGTTATCAGTGGATACATTTTTTGAGTTAACAAGTAATGGTAATTGTGCTATGATAATCCCATAATTTACCCTAGGTGGATGTATTTATACTATGGGAGGGTCCTCCTCCATTATGGGTGAAAGTAATTATGTCATATCAAGATCTAGAATATGTGTAGTAATGGTCTTGTTGGATTCCCCAACCTCATATGTATGTGTAATCACATAAAAAGTGGTAATTGGATGTGAAGAATGTTGCTTGAGTTACCCTATTTTTAGGATTTTCAAATACCTATTATAGAGCATTAAACTTACATTTATAGCCATTCAATAGACGTTTTTCACTTATAACTAGTCAAGACATAGTCCCTAAATTGTCACCTCTGACTCCAATCCAACTTTGCCATTATTCTATCAAAAGGACATTAACACCACATTTGGGACACTACAACTACATAGTGTTAGTGTCCCTAACTGGGTGTTACTATCCTTATCCCTAATTCTTCCCAATGGATAAATTTTAAAATGTGTGTCCTTTCAAAGGTCATCTTAAGCTCATTTTATTATCCAAAAAAATAAAAAATCTATAAATACAAGTATAATCCACCTTTATTCACTAGATTGAAAATAGATGGAAAATATATTCAAAACTAAGACAAAGTTATTCAAAATAAAGGTATATTATCCCTATTTTTCCCTACTTTATACATACTACCATATATAGTAACCCTAAGTCCAATTTTCAAGAATTTAAAATCTCAAGCACATTCAAGTAATACAAGGTCACTCTCATTGTAGCATTCACTTGCACCTACATCAAGAACTAGGTGCAAAAACTACATAATACTCTGTCCATGTTTAGAGTAAGTGTATGTAACTCTATACTTAACAAGGTGTTGAGGATGTCTAGTCCATCCTAATAATACCCTCAAATATTTCTCATATCACACTTGAAAATATAACTAGGGTTTACAAATCAAATCAATATTTAAAGGTATAATATATAGCTATAGGATTTAGTCTCAGAGGTACATAACACATAGACATAGGTGCAGGTGATCCTCAAAAATAGGAATAGTATTGTAAAGAGGAAATTTACACCACATCCTAGAAACTACACATGTATGGTACTATTATCCAAATTGGGTTCTAATGTCCATATAATAGATGAATATCAAAAAATTGATTGTGACACTCATAGCTTCTCAGATCTCCAAATTCCAAACCTAGATCATTAATAGTATTTTATTTTCAGCCAAGTCTATATTTTTCCATATTTATTTATATTATTAGAAATTAAAAAAAAGTCAAAATTCTTAATAAATTATCAAAATAATTATTACAATTTATTTCACTAATTTAGACATCTCATCCCATTTAAAACCCTAAAATGTTAAATCATTTGGTGAACCAGACTTACTTTGAAGATTGATTCAAAACCCTAGTTTGCATTAATCAAATTTTTTGTGTAATAAATTAGGTATGAATACTTATAATTTTATGATTTTATTAGACAACCTAGATAATTAAATTAATTTCATATTAATGTTTAAATTTATTTGAACATAATTTATATTTATTGCAATGAAACCCTAGACTCAAAAAACCCTAACCCTAAACACACTTAGGTTTTTTATCCTTTTATATCTATACTAAGATGTTATTTCTAAAACTTATATTTTAGATTCATTTATATTTTAATTCATCTCATCATGATTATAATGATAGAATTAATAGATTATTTTTTATTGCAAGTTTCATAATTTCATTTGCATGCTTATTCCCTTTAATTTAGAACAAACTAAAAAGGACATCAATAAATGTATAGATTATGTTTACTTTCAAATGCATTACTTATCATATTCCATAACATACTATCTTTCTTCTATTTGAAAAATAATTAAGACATTATTCTTTTATCACATAAACATATGCATACATGATGTTTCAAATCAACTAACCTATATTCCATGTTACATTATTTATTTCACATGTTATATTTATCCTATGTGGAATTACATTAACAAGCAAACCCATACACACATAAAGGATTTACCACATAAAATAACCACTTTGTTTCAATTTTTAATGCCATATCTTATACATAGGAAATAATCTCCTTATCTTCCTCATCTCCATGAGGGTGATATATATTTTCCCTCTAACTAGGTCCATGATATCATTCCTCCATGATATGATGAATCTTATAAGATAGTCACTAATGCCACCACTCAACCTTTTCACACTTCATTCCTAAAGGGTGTGTGCCTACATGTTCAAATAAAAAATCTAGGGTTTGCACTTGTGAGACTCTATGTGATCAAATTATCAATATAAAAATATAATTGTAGATTTAGAAAATTTGAATCAACTATTACATGAAAATATTACAACATTATAATATCAATTTACAAGACAAAGGCCTCAAAGGTAAAATAGTGTAAATCATGTTTATACATCTTTAACTACTCAATTTATGGTACTCAATTTTGGAAAACAATGATACATATCAGAACATGACATCAAAATAAAATAAATCTACAACTACTGATTCCATAAATATTCAAAGGTCAAATAAGAGTTCAAGTGAGATACTAAGGGACATGATTAAATATAAGTTGATCAACTGACCTCCTCTACACCCAATGATCATATCCATATTTTTTTGTGCATATCATATAATGTATGGGCACCACACATATTCATGTTTAGCATTAAAAAGGAAAATACAATAGATAATGGATATAAATTACTCACACAATGACACATCATACACACAACATACAATGACACATCTACCAATTCAAAAAGGGTCACAATCCAAATTAGTAAAAAAATGGTTACCAAAGCCTAACTCAGACAAACAAAAGGTTTCAAAAGCATAATCATAATAAGAAACAATAAAAAAAGCATAGATAAATCAAGTAAACCTACCTCTCCAAAAGGAGTCTCGACATTTAATATGGTATGGATTTAGTGAAAATTATCTACAATAGTATGATTATCATGGTCAAGGTTTGGGAAAATAGGCCCAAGGCATCACTTCTCCCATTGTATAAATTTATAATATTAGTCAACAAGGTTTGGGTTTTATTGAACATCTTAAGCCACATCAATCATAGATATAATTTATCAATGAAAAACATCTAGATTCATAGGAAATGTTATAGAAAGAGCTAGATTCTATGTTACTATTGGAGACATAGATTGCACCCTAGATGAGCAAAGGAGTGTTTAAGTCCTCTACCAAAATATATTCCAATATGAGAATGACCCTAGGTTGTGGGTTACCTAATCTTGGGTCAGACCTCTAACATTTTTGATGAGGCTAGCTTCTTTGATGTATCACTTAACTCATTTCCACTATAACCTACAAATTTTTGGGAAAAGGAAGATAAAGATAATTAAAATGGAAATATAAGATAATGTTGGTGATAGACCTAAATTTATTTCTCATCCACTCTATTTAAAATTTTAAAAAAACTAACGAGACAAGAAAAAGAATTAATCTACAACTCCAAATGTATTTTATACATCAAAATTTCATGCAAAGGTTCACCAAGTGATCAAAACTAAGGGAAGTGATGGAAAGGCATCATTCAAGGCACTAACCAATCAATGTATCCACATGATAGCTTTAATCATATGAAATTAAACACTAAACATGACCTACATAATAAGATAACTAGTAGATAGGTGAGACCAAGACTTGACAAGGGAGATATTTATACCACATATGCAAATCAAACTAACATTGACATAATATACTAGAATAATAAAATCTAAAATCAGTCTTTTATTCATCCCAAGAGGTTATAAATCTCAATATTGGCTATTATAGTCATGCTCAAAAGAGGGATTGATAGATAAAAATGGGAAATAATGGGTAATATAGAGCAATGTAGAAAAGAGAAGAGGGAACACATATCAAGAAATTAATCAATGAGCTACCACCACACTTCTTAAATTCTAAACCATCATTTATCCCATCAAGACTAATCCTTTTCAACAAGTTAACCTACATTTGGATCCAATAATCTTCAAGTTTTTTCATTAGATGAGAGATCCACTAGAAGACAAGGGTTTGTTTTTCATGATGAGTCATGACTAAGTTTATTAGAGAAATTATCTTTAAGATCTAAATAGAATCAATGTTCTAATTACTTCTCTAACCACCAACTCTTTTTGTTTTAATTTTCCATGCCATCTCCACTTTCTTCATTATGAGGGTAAGGTCCTTATATCCTTGGGCCTAAAAAATCCATCACCATGTCTAATTTAAGTGGATATAGGTACATATTCTTTCTAGGATATATCCATGTGGACAGATGAGACATTTTTCCATAACTATATATTTTCCCCTACTCCATCTGAGCATAGGTCTCTATTATAGATTTAAAACCAATCTAATTTATTATTTTTCATATAGCTACTATATATTCATAAAAATCCTATCCACTTCATAGCTTTGTTATTAATCTTCATTAGGTATAAATATACACATTCTACCTTTTAACCTTACAGGAACTAAGTTTAATGATCAAGGATTATAGTCACAAAAAAAATATTGCAACCCTAAAGGATGGACCCTGTACATTCTAAATCTTTGAGCCAGAGGTTCATGGCATTGAAACCTTATTGTTGATAACCCTTGAATATATAACTATGTTTGCTCAATATCATTCTATTAAGATCCAATGGTGACATATTCCCTTTGAAAATTTACACTGGTTTGACCTAAAACTATGTTTCAACCATTACTTAAAAACTACTAGCTTTGACTTTTAATTCTAGCCATTGATCTTAATCTGATCCTTTAATATTATATCACCTTTGACCTTCATCATTGATCATTAATATTGATCTAAGATTCCCATATTATGCCAACTGTTAGCTCTTTATTTTCTCTATAGGAACCTACTGACTCTTTGACCTCTCACATACCATAATCTACTTTGGTATGACTAAATGGATACCATTGATCTTCTACTAGTTTAACATGATTGTGACACTTGGTATCTTCTCATTAGTCTTAGAAATTCATTTACTTATTGATTATTCAATATTTATTGATATGATCTATAAAAGTGAATGTATACCATTGATTTACCTAGACCCATTGACATCTATTAGTTGACGTGTACCATTAGATCTATGTCAGAATACCTAAGATCTTACTACTTGTCTACTTCTCACTTATTCTAAAATTTTGAATTGATGATCATTATTTATCTTTAATATATGATCAAATACACTCACTAAGAACTTAGCACCCACTAACATCTATTAGATCATTGATCACTTTTAGATTTTATCTTATCTCCTAATATTTAGACACTTGTTAGCTCTGTGTTCAACCTAGGAACATTTAAATTCAAATGGTTATTTCACAAAGCTTAATATTAACATTCCCATGAATGTCTTACTCTACAAGTCTAAATTTGAATCTTTATATATTGAGATAACAAGCTCATCAAGACATGAAATTTTTAGAGCATGATCTTGGTATGAATAACTTCACTACCATGCAATATTTTTGCCTGAGAGGCTCCCCAAGTGTATTTATTAAATGTGAAATCAGATTGAACTACTTTTTTTTACATGATGTCTTGTGATGGTTTGGTCTTTCAAAGCTTGTACAAGTTATTTGATCATTCACTCAAATAGGAAATTTGATCATCTATTCAATCTATGGAAAATCTTGGTATGTGGGATAAAACTAGCCAACATTTCTAGTGACTCACATGGAAGCATACCTGTTATGCTGGAGAACCTAGACCAGTTGTCTTGACTAGTTCATTGGGCTTGGAGTCTTTGCTTTAGTTCATCACATTTATTTGAAGCTAAAACTAGATACTAAACCTTGGGTAACTCATCTTGAAATAAATAAAGACCAAAATTAACAAAACAAAACAAAGTTCTTAAGGCATTTATTAAAGGGAAACACAAAATAAAAGGTAAACTAACCTAAACAGAGTAAGGACCACTAACCTAAGAAAATAGGGAAAATAAGATCAAAGGGAAGCAGACTAATACTAGTGTTAATCACTTATGGAAATAGAGTAAACCTAAATCAACTAGCATAAAATAAGATTCTTCCCTCTAGGATTAAATGGAAAACTAGTTTATGTAGCTTGGAACTTTGAAACACACTTGCTTTTTCTTGATAGCTCTCTTCTAAAGCTAAGAGAATTTTCATGTCGATATCTTCTTAGGGAAGTAACTATCTCCTCTTATACCCATTTTAGGTTCATGAATTGTAGACATGAGTCCAAGACCCAGTCGTACTCCTCCCAAATTCATGTACTTTGTAGAAACAACTTCAATTCTTCTTTATTCATGAACTATTGACCATGAACATATAGACAAACTTGATCTATCTCCTTTAACATATCTTCAAGGTTGACATTTAAAGGATATGGATCAAGTCTTTAGAATCTTTTAGGTCACTTGAGCTCATTCTTATCTTCCAAAAGTAGAGAAATGTTTGAAGTTGAAGAGAAATGTTGATAACCATGTTTAAAAAATTTAAACATGTCATCTCTTAAGAGAACAATTGACTATTACTAGATTATATCACTAATATTATCTTTGAATGGACCACATTCAATTATATAAAATCCTAAATGAAATATATCAAACAAATATAAAGATTTTTTCTCATGAAACTATAGTTCAATTGGAGCCTTTTCAAACTGAATGTCAAATTCAAGCATATCAATTTCTTGACCACAATCATGAGGTTGGAAGTATTCTTTTAATATCTAAAATTGATCTATCAAATTTGATTCATCTTGAAAATCAATATGATGAATAATAATACCCTCAAAGTTAGCTTGTTCTTTTCCTTCTTTTGTTGATGGGTGTTTGTGTTCTACTAATTCTACAAGATCTTATCTTTCATGATGAATGGAAGCTCTTGAATCATCAAAGAACTCATGGGAAACACCTTTAACTTGTATAATTAGAGTTTATTCTTCTTTAACATCAACAACCTCATCTTCATGTACTCATTCTTTCACTTTCATCTCAACCTTTACCTCAACTATCCCTTGTATGTGTTCTATATTTGCATCATTATGGAAGATTGAAACATGTTTGTTCTTTCCAAGAGATATCCTAATCATGATTTATTCTTCCTAGTCACTCAAGTAATTTTCAATTTATGTTTCCTTAGCTACATGTTCTTCATTTGCCTCACAATAGAGAGGCTCTTTCTCAAATAATGACATAGTAGACAGTTGAAAATATTTATTAAGATGAAAGGGTCCAAACAAGCTACCATAGATACCTGATTTTGATCATGAGGATGCTCTTCTTGGATCACCTTCACCTCCTCTCTCTATTTCTTTTTGTCTTGAATGGATTTCTATAGAAGAAAGGCTTTGGGCATTTGAGGGGAGAGGAGTGGAGTCTGAATGATCTCCAACTTGATATTGACTTTAACATCTTGGCTTATGCATGATTTTTCTTCCTTTATTGATTGTTGAATGTGATTCTAAGTCATAACCTTATTTTTATAAACCTCTTCTTTTGAACTTGTTATTTATATGGGTGGGAAAGAAGAAATTTTCTATTGTGTTTCTTTTACATCTGCTATTAAATGTTAGAGATGTTGATTTATAGACTCAATTTGCTTATTTAAATTAACCTCAAAATCAGGGATCAATTGGTTATAGATGTCTCCCTATAAAAATTAATATGAAGTCTCCTATATGATATAGTGAGAAATATGGTAATTAGTCTCCTTAACACATACTTATTTATCCTTTTGAGGCCTTTCTTGGATATACTTCAAGGTAGGAAAGTTAGGCAAGGTATAAATGCATTTTTTAGGGCTAGGTAAATTTTAGTTTAGCATTCATGAAGGGAGAAGGATAACTCTATGAGAACATGATGATGATTATGATTATGCTATGGTTCCTCATAAACTACTATCCTCTCTTCAATGTTTACTATTAGACCACTAATGTCTATAATATCAGAACTAAACTTTGATTGACCTTGACTTATGAAAGATGAACATACCTCTTTAACTTGATATAAATTATCCCTCATGGTTTGAATTTCATTATTAAAAATATCTTTTCTATATCTCTTCCTATTATCTATACTTATCATCTATTTCTCATATCAAAACAGAGTTTTATTGAAGCTTGAGATGCATTGATTTTGGGTTTGATAGGTTTGATTAGGAGGACAACAAGATTCATGAGGGATATTATAGGATTGGTAATGATCACCATACTATTGGTAAGGCTCTATATATGGTTGGTGATGTTCATCATAAGACTGATAGAGATCATGGTAGGGATTATATGGGTCATGAGGAGGGTAAGATCCATGATTTTAATAATAAGGATCATGATGAACTTGATAATAAGGAGGTGAATGATATGGGTATCTACCATAGTTGTTCATATCAACCTTAAATTTCAAATGAGATGCAAAAATGAATTAAAATATTCAATGAGACATACATGGGCTGCTTACAACTAAAATATTTGATTTAGAGTTACCATTAGTGTTAACTATTTGCTTCCAAAAGATTATTATAGGGAAGACATGAACAATATTTACACTCTTTTACATATTGGTCCCACTGAGCACCCCAAAACTATTGGAGACATAGATTACACCCTAGCTAAGTAAAGGAGTGTTTAGGTCCTCTACCCAAATTTAGTCTAACATGGGAATGACCCTAGGCTATGGGTTACCTAATCTTGGGTCAGACCTCTAAGATTTTTAATGAGGCTAGCTCCTCTGATGTATCACTTAGCTCATTTCCACTAAAACCTATCAATTGCTATGAAAAGGGAGAGAAAGATAACTAAAAGGGAAATCTAAGTTAATGTTGGTGATGCACCTAAATTTATTGCTCAGCCACTCTATTTGAACTTCTAAAAACACTAATGAAAAAATAAAAAGATTGAATCTACAAATCTAAATGTTTGTTAGACATCAGTATTTCATGTAGAGGTTCACCAAGTGATCAAAATCTTAGGGAAGTAATAGAGAGGCCTCATTCAAGGCACTAACTAGTTAATGTATGCACATGATAGCTTCAATAAAATGACATTAAACACTAAACATGGCATGTATAACAAGATACATATTATCTATATGAGATCAAGACTTGACAAGGGAGATATTTTTATGACATATGCAAATAAAATTGATATTGACACACTATACCATAATAAGGAAATCTAAAATAAATCTTATATTTATCCCAAGAGGTTACAAAGCTCAATATTGGCTACTCTAGTCATGCCCAAGAGAGGGATCAAGAGATAAAAATGGAAAAGAATGGGTAATATAGAGAAATGGAGAAGAGGGAAGAGGGAACACATATCAATAAATCAATCAATGAGCTGCCACCACATTTATTGAATTTTGAACCATCATTGATCCCATCAGGACTTATCCTTTTCAACAAGTTAACCTGCACTTGGTTACAATAATCTTCAAGCTTTCTCATTGGATGAGAGATCTACTAGAAGACAAGGGTCTATTTTTCATAATGAGTCATGACTAAGTTTGTTAGAGAAAAGATCTTTAAGATCTGAATAGAATCAATAATCCAACTACTTCTCCAATAATTAACTCTCTTTGTTTTGATTTTACATGCCATCTCCACTTTATTCATTATGAGTGTGAGGTTATTATATCCTTGGGCCTAATAAATCCATCACCATGTCTACTTTAAGAAGTTATATGTTCATGTTCTATGTAGGATATAGGCATGTCAATAGATGATACACTTTTCCATAACTATATATCTGGCCCTACTTCATCTAAGCATATGTTTATATTATAGAATGAAAACCAATCTAATTTATTGGTTTTCATATAGCTACTATATATCGATAAAAATATTAGTAGCTACATAGCCTCATTCTTGATCTTGATTAGGTCTAAATAGACCATTCTCCCTTTTAACCTTATAGGAATTAAGAACTCATTATATGCTTGGATACTTATTTAAAGAGCAAAGATTATAGTCATGAAATAATATTTCAACCCCAAAGGATGGAACCTATACATTCCAATTATTTAAAACAAAGGTTCATGGTGTTAGAACCTTATTATTGACAACCCTCGATTATATAACTATGTTTTCTCAATAGAATTCAATTGAGCTCTAATAGAAAAATATATCGTTTGAAAACTTCCCCTAGTTTAACCTAAAACTTTATTTAAACCTTTGCCTAAAAAATCCTATCTTTGAATTATAATTCTAGCCATTGATCTTAATTTGAGCCTTTGATATTATAGTACCTTCAACCTTCATCATTGACCATCGATCATCATCTAGGATTCCCATATTATGCCAACTATTAGATCCTCATTTGATTTATAGGATCCTACTAAATCTTTGACCTCTCACACACAATAGATATACTTTAGTATGATTCAATGAATACCATTGATCTTCTACCAGATTAATGCACTTGTGACACTTGGAAACTTATCATTAGACTGTAAGATCCATTAAATTATTGACTCATCACTCACCATTGATCTCATTTATATGAGTGAATGTGCACTATTGATTTTATTAGAACCACTGACATTTGTCAGTAAATATGTACTATCAAATCTCTATTAGGACACCTAATATCTTTCCACTTCTTAAATTATCACTTATTCTATCATTTTGACT
>JARHVA010008281.1:222500-227500 GCA_037957365.1 Torreya grandis | reverse complement strand
ACTAAATGTATGTATTTTGATTAATCCTATGTTTAGCATGTTTTATGCCTATTGGTAAGACATAATCTATATAAATATTATGGTTATATTCATGTTGAGCAATATTATATTGCTCATATTAAGTAATTGGTGAGACAAACTTCATTAGCTTAATAACATCACTAATACTAGATGAATGTAATATGATCAAGTGGTGTGTATAAATTTGACTGATCTTAGAGATAAATAAATATTGACAATGTTGGCCAAAGTAATATTTTGTTAGACATTGTCATTTCATATGTATGATTTAATTTTTTTTGTGATATAGTGTTATAATGCATTTTATTTATGGTAAAAATCATGTATTGGAAATCTTATAGCACACAGATACTAGCTTGTCTCTATGGATTCTTGCACTATCACTATTTACTCATCAATGAAGGGAGGGCCATTATTTGATGGGGGATTGTGTGTGGGATTGATGTTCCATGTTTGGTGTGGAAAATTTCTCAAATCATGATCTCAATCCCCATAATATTACTTATTTAGAGACTACACTCGAGATTGTCATTGATACTAGAGTTATAGAAACTCATTCTCTATGGAGCCTTTTATCTTGTATTGTATTTTTTTATTATTGAAACATTATCCCTAATGAGATATAGTTATTTACTTATTTTATATCAAAAATAGTAGTTTTATGTTTTTTACCAAATATGGCTATAAATCTATAATTATTTTCTATATTCAATTATGTTTTGATTCATCTAATAATAGTGATCAGTGACAATTAAATTTTACATGTTTATTTTATAAGTTAACATGCTTAGAATGTTAGACTTGTATCACTAATTATATTCTCATGGTGAAATATAATAAACGAATATGTATATTAATTTTAAAATATTACAATTTTCTAAGTAGATCCTAGTGGGGATGTTACATGTGATACTAGAGTTATAGCTCAAACTCTAGGACCTAATGAGTTCACTAATGTGTTCATATCCTTCTATTTACTAGAAATGAGAATGGTGAAAGCTATAGTATCTATAGAGGGTCCTTAAAATGTCAATGAAAATAATCCTCCATTTTATCCTAATCAATTTTCCACTGAGAAAGCAATAAAGTTGGATCAGATTCTCACATCCATGAATGAAACCAGGGACCAAATTTTAGACCTGAAGTAGGAAGTTTATGGACATGAAGAGGAAGTACACCAAGATATACTAGAAGATCATCTTTTTGATAAGGAAAACAATTAGGATACAAGAGATTAGGTATTTTTGGATTGTATACATATATGAAAAAGATGAATCCACTTAAGTTTGACATAAATATTTTGGGTAACAAAGTTGAAGCATGGTTGACTAAGATGAAGAAATATTTCAAGATCTAAAACTAGTCTAAGATCATTAAAGTAATTTGAGGAGATTACTAATTGGGTGGTGAATCACTACATTATCAACCAATAAAAATTTGTAATTGAATCTTAACTTGACCACCACTACATAAGAATAGTTCATGACATTATTCAGATCATGGTGACTTCTATAGTTATAATTTGACTAGAAGCTTACAAATTTATAAAATTTAAATCAAGGAGACTTATCGATGAATGATTTATATGAGAAATTCACTAAAAATTTGAAGTATGTACCTTAATATTAGGAATATGGGAGCTTTAAAAATAATAAGTTCATCATGGGATTAAAACCTGAGACTGGTGGAGAGGTGGATGTTCATGGAGCATCTACCATGAACAAGGTTTTGAGAAGGTAGTCAAGCAAGAACATAAGTTGAATTCTCATGCTTAGGCCAGGGACAAGTTTAATAAATTTTTTGAAGTTATAAACAAATTTTAAAAATAATAACTGGAAGCAAAGGTATGGAGACTCTAAGAGTTAGTTCAAAAATTAGAATGCTAGATTCAACAATGGTTTAGGTAATAAGAAATTGAGTAATGGTTTCAAACGTAGTTTCAAAGAAACTAATAGTTTGAAAGGAAAGGACCACCTAGAGGTTGCTTCATATGTGGAAGTGACCATTATGCTCATCATTGCACCCAAAATAATTTAAGGAATAAAGGTTCTACTCCATAGTAGGGAAGTTTTTAGCAATGTATTCATGTGATAGTTGACAATAGGCAAGTTGAATCCAAGCTTCACCTATAGAACTATTAGGTATTTTGTTTGAACATATAGTTTCCATTTTGATAGGTGAAAGGGATACAAAGAATTTTTATATCTCCTAAAATTATTAATAATTTATCTATAAAAGTTGGGGTAATGGAAAATGCATGGTTGGTATAATTGGGGAATGATTCAAAAGTCAAAGTTGACAAGTCTTTAGTTGAAATAGAGATTAGGTTACATGAATTTACAATAGTAGTGGATCTTTATGTAGAACCATTAGGGTCATATGATGTGATATTAGGAATAAAATAGATTATGAAACATAAGGCCAAGGTTGACTATTACTTAAAGATGGTTGAATGTCTGGATTCTTTTGAAAATTAGACAAAAATTTAGGGCAAGAAAAGATAGTTGAGGCTTAGGAAGATTTATGCAATGCAACTTGAGAAGGCCAAAGGAAAAGGATGCTAAGCATTTATTATGAAAATAAATTAAATGGAGGAATATAAGGAACAATATCTCAAATATGACCCATTATTTAGTAATTTTCATGTTTTTCCAAAGGAATTGTTAGGATTACCTGATAAACAAGAATTTGATTTTTATATTGATATCATACCTATATCAAAACTACAGTATAAGGCACCATAAAGGATGACAACCATTAAATTGGTTAAGTTGAAGGCTCAACTCTAGGAATTTTTATCAAAGGGGTTGATTAGGCTAAGTGCATCACCATAGATTTTACTAGTTGTCTTCATCAAGAATAATGATGGTACTCTTGGAATTTACATAGATTATAGAATGTTGAATAAAACAACTATCAAAAATAGGTATCTAATACCTCTTATAGATGATATTTTCAATCAGATGTCATTAGAAATCATATTTTATAAGATTGATCTTAGACTAAGATACCATAATTTGAGGATAAGGGATGAGGATATTTTGAAGACAATGTTTATAAGTCATTATGGGCACTATTAGTTGATAATTTTACCATTTAGGTTGATAAATACTCTGAAAATGTTTATGAATCTCATGAATAGTGTGTTCAAATATTATTTAGATCATTTTGTTTTGGTATTTATTGATGACATTCTTATATAATCTAAGAATGAAGAGGAACATTTACAACATCTAAAATTGGTTCTACAATGGTCGTGGAAGTATAAATTTTATGTAAAATTGTTTAAGTGCACATTTTTGTAGCAGAAAGTGTAGTATCTAGGGCATATTATCTATGTAGATGGTATTTCAATAGATATAGAAAAATAAGAGCCATTATGGAGTATCTAGCACCAAAGAATATTCATGAGGTAAGAATTTTAATGGGATTATTAGGATATTACAAGAAGTTCATTTTGAATTTTTTAAAGATAACTAATTCAATTACCTCTCTATAATGAAAGACCTAAAGTTTAATCTGATTAGATAAGTATGAAGTAGTTTTTTAGGAATTGAAAAAGAGGCTTACTTCATCACTAGTACTAAGAGTTCCTAATCCCAAATTCCAATTTTTAGTGACACATATGTGTCTAAGGATGGACTAGGAGGAGTCCTTAAGTAGGATAGTGTAGTGGTAACATATGAATCAAGGAATTTGAAACATTATGAGGTGAACTATGCCCATTATGACCTAGAACTTGTTGCAATTATGCATTCCTTGTAAGTTTGGAGGAATTATTTATGGGGAAAACCATTTGAGCTCAATATTGATAACTTAGGACTCAATTAAACTTTCACCCAACCAAATCTAAATTCTCATCAAAGATGTTGGCTAGAGTTCTTATCTTATTATGATTTCAATATTAACTATATCAAAGGAAAATAAAATAGAGTAGTTGAAGCACTAAGTCATATAAGGTATATAACAGTCGTGGCTACTCTTAAGAATAAATTTAGTGATCAAGTGATTGAATTATTTTTAGGAGATTAATTCTACAACTAGGTTAGGAAAGTGTTGTATAAGAATGCTCAGAAACCTAAGTATAAAAGATTCAAATTAGAGAAAAATGGTATTGTATGATATAATGAAAGGATGTATGTGCTAGATCTAGAGAATATGAGGATCATATTTCTAAAGTAGCTACATAATGACCCATATTCAATGCATCCATGAGTAATGAAACTTATGGCAGAACTTAGACCACTTTATTTCTAGAAAAGAATCAAGAAAGATGCTACAGACTTTGTTTCACATTATCAAGAATGTTAGTGAGTGAAAGTTAAACATGTGAATCCAAATAGATTATTATATCAACATGATATGCTTGAATGGATGTGTTAGGTGATCATTATGGACTTTGTCCAAGGCATACCATTTTTAATAAATGGGTATGACATGATCTTGTTAGTAGTTGACAAACTAACCAGAGTAGCTCATTTTATACTAGGCAATTTAATAGATGATGTACCTGCTCTCACAAAGAGGTTTTTAAAGTAAGTGTATCAGTTACATGGATTTATGGAGAAGATAATTTTATCCAAATATGACTTTTATATTTTGGGTAACTCTAAATTTATCTTTTGGTATGTAACTAAACTTTAGCACTATATATCACCCAGAGATTGATGGTTAGACTAAATGAGTTAATTAGGTATTAGAGGATTTTTTCATATGTATTTCATGGCTCAAAAATACATGTGGTAAGATTATCTTAAATTGGTTGAGTTTATTTATAATAACTCATACGAAGCAAATTTGAAGATGGCATCATTTGAAGCATTGTATGGAAGAAGGTGCAAGACACCAATCAGTTGGATCAGGTTAGAAGACAGTGTACTTTTTGGACCTGAAATGCTTTGGAGAAATGGAAGATCAAGTTAGATCAATTACGTGAATATTTTATAATGCTAGTGATAGGTAGAAGAGTTATGTTTATC
>JARHVA010008281.1:152500-212500 GCA_037957365.1 Torreya grandis | reverse complement strand
AAAAACCAATCTATCTAGTACCCATATATAATGATCCATAATAGGTGATTAGATAGCTAATTTAATCATCCACAACTCTGTAAATGGTTGTGGAGGTGCCCACCTCTCCCTTGGTAATCCTAGCAGCCACATAATTACTATGTGCCCATAAACCCAATAATGCAATAATGTCACTACACTCAAATGCCACTATTTGCCTCCTATTTAAACCTATATATATCCCAATATAGGTGGTAAATAATAGTCCTAATCCATGAGAATACATTTCCATATACCTCCACACTACACATAACCATATGCATCTTATATGCAATCAATACTCCACTCCCATCCACAACAATAAATGATGCCAACAAAACATCAAATGACTTATACAAGCATGGAACACTAGAATACACAATAACTAATAGTATTACATCATTGTCACTCCATTTTTGATGTATACTTGAGTGCATACCATACAAATATAAATATGCACGATCAATAGCATCATCACCCATGTCATCTTGTAATGTCTCACGTCATCCACTAACTGAGAAATACAAAATATGATAATCATCCTCCAAAGTCACAATAATCTCCCATGTAATAAAATAAAAAGTACATGTATCTAAATTCCACCTGTCACATAAGGTGTTAATTAGATATCAATCCCATTACACTAAGCATCGGTCACACACATGACCTAACCCTACCCTATCCATGACAACTCTCTCAATAGTAGACAATGGTAACAAATTCAATGTCTCCATCACCTAGCCCCTATGGAACTCTCTCATCCACACCTCACCCTAAAAACACTATAAACATCATATATATCAATAAATAATGATAAATCTAAAGCCAACATAAAAACAACTAATAAAGCTGCATCTCAGAAAATTACTTACTAACAACACTGGATAGACATGATACAACCTAGATAGGAGCACTGGAACCTAGAAAGAAATGCTGGATGAAGGATAGGATCACTAAAACTAGTAAAATTTTTACTAGACTACTTTAAAAATCTCAAAACACCAAAAATATGCTTCAAACTAGACAAAAATCAAGTGTTTTAGCTACTTACTAGGGTAACATCACCACCAACCTAAACTTGGGCTGCCAACTGCTCAAATTGAGTCACGATAGGCGCTCATCTCTTAGAAATATATCTCATTATAAAGCTCAAAATATCAACCCAGTCAATGCATAAATGAATCAAGAATCAATCCAATTCCTATAATTCTCAACTCTTTCAATCAAAACATAATACTATTTTCCCCATAACTCAAACCCCATAGCACCATTTTTCAAACCATTTTCTTCCATAGAATCATAATAAAAATACCCATATCATCACTCAAACTTTACTCTATTTCTACCTCATCTACCTAATATAACATAAAATTATCTATATTCATTTTATAATTTGACACACACATTGGTCCTCACTAATCAAAACTTGATACACTTTCAATAACACAGTTTAATTAGTCAAACAACTTCTCAATCGATTCAAAATATACCAACCTTGTTTCTATTATTACACCACTAGTCATCACTTTTGGCTTGACCTCCTCTATCATAAATTTCATCCCTCTTCCCAAAAGGGGGTATCAATCCCACTAATATTATTTTTACACTTACCTAGCATGCCCATCCACTCTCATAGGTAGATACACCATGGTTCATACACATCCAATAGTCAAATTATCAGATTCAACTCAATTCGATCAAGATATATAGTGATTTAGATTACATTGGTTACTTATCATTACTTAGGACATCTAGAGGGATATACCTTCAGTTTATAGATAAACAGACTATTCAGATATAGTGGTTTAGATCATATGGATCCATAATGATTTTAGTTTATAGATATATAAACTATTCAAATATAGTGGTTTAGATTATATGGATTCATAGTGATTTTGATATAGATTTAGACTTAGATACCAATTTTTGGGGGCATGTACATACTACACATCTCACACATATAGCTTTGTACATCATAATATAATTATAGAATTAGATAGTAGACTATGGGCATAGTGTAGAGCATAATGTTTTGGTCTCAAATTTTTGCACATGAGGCATGGAAATATATGTCATTCCATATGTGGTTATACATATTACTAGATTATATAGACACATCACTCACATACCATATTTGGGGGCATGGCATAACTTTTCATGATCTTCATCACTCAGGATTATATAGATGGAATGGTAAGAAATCAAATTCTTTTCTCACACATTAACTATAGTTCTATATTACACCAATCTATACCTAGGTTATCACCAAATTGGACCATACTACCATCTATAGTAGTTGGTCCATTCTATTACCCAGACCCAAACTACATGCATTTATGTGAGATGGAGGATAGACATTGGTTTTGGGCCTCCAAGAATTTCTCAGTTATAGTATAGATATTTAGAGTGGGGGAATGATATATTTTTCTCTTCACATCATACAAATTTCTATACACACATTATAGTTTACATGATTTTATGTGGGATAGAGGACAAACATTGGTTTTGGGCCTCTAAGCATTCCTCATCTTCATTTAGATTCAACATAGGGGGTATCCACTTCAGGGATTCCTTCTTTCTCTAGGAATTATTAATCTCTCCACCCACTTCCATAACTATGAAGTGAGTTAGACCCTTGCAACATATTCATCTCCACATATGTAAGTTTAGGTACACATTTTTTCTTTTACTCTAGTATTTCATTTCATTACATCACTAGATCAAATGGTAGGAAAATCTATACACCTTAAATTATAACTAAATGAAACTATAACTAAAGGGTCATGAAACTATAACTAAATGAATATAGTGCCCTAAAATAAGTCATACAATCTTGAGGGTCATGAAACTATAACTAAATGAGTATAGTGCCCTAAAATGTAACAATATGTTTAAATGAAAGATTATGTTTTTTTGTGAGATTTATAACTTTATTTATCACAATTGATTGTTTGTAACTTAGTATTTGTATATATAAATAAAGGAATATGATATTTATATTCATCATATAATGTATTATATTTGAATCTACTTATATAAATTAGAATATGAATTCTAAATATATGTATTTTACCTAGTTTGTATAAATTTTACTTGTTATACTTATTATTTACATGGTAAATAATACAATGGACACTAATTTATATGTTTGATGGACTAAATGAATGCATTTTGATTAATCCCATGTTTATCATGTATTATACCTAATGGTATGAATTAATATGTATTAATATGTTGTTTGTATTCATGTTAACCAATCTCATATTATTGATACTAAGTAGTGGGACAGACTTCACAGATACCAAATGAATGTAATCTGATCAAGTGGTGTGTATGAATTTGACTGATCCTAGAGATAAATAACTATTGAAAACTTTTTCCAAAGTAATGTTTAGTTATACATTTCTATTTCATATGTATGATTTACATTTTGTGTGATATCATGTTAGAACATATTTTCCTTATGGTACACATCATGTATTGAAAAACTCATAGCACACAGGTACTAGATTATCTCTCTAGATTCTTGCACTATCACTATTTTCTCATTTGTGAAGGGAGGGCCATTTCTTGATGGGTGAATGTGCAATGGATCAATGGTCTAAGGTTGGTGTGGAAAATTTCTTGGATGATTCTCTCCCTCCCCATAATAGTACTTATTTGGATTCTACACTTGAGATTGACATAGATACTAGAGTTCAGGAAACTCATGCTTCATGGAGCCTTATATCTTATATCTTGTAATGTATTTGTTATTATTAAAAAATTATCTCTGATGAGATGTAGCTATTTAATTATTGTACATCAATAATAGTGGTTGTATGTTTGTAACATTCATGGATAGAAATCCATAATTACATTTTATATTCAGTTATGTTTTGATTCATCTAATTATAGTGATCAGTGATAGTTAGATGTTACATGTATAGTTTATAAATTAAAATGTTTGGTATGTTTTTGATTAATTAAGGTGGCAAACTAGGGGCCAAACCCTATACAGTCAAAAAAGACAAGAAGGTTGGCAAACAAAAGATGCCAGCACTGAACCAATGGCATAGTCGAGAAACAAAGAAGCAAAACAAAATACTAGAAAGAATAGAGTCAAAAAGGATAAAACTACATAACTATAGACTTAACAAGATACTTAAGATTCTCATTGTTCACATTGTTAGCATTCCCTGGATTACCCACCACTTCCAACATAGTCATATTCAATAGAATGTTATTTCGAAGGCCTTTGGCAAAGACCTTTTCCAGATTTTAAATGTGGACCTTCAAGGCCCAAATATCTATTTTCCAATCATTCTCATTCTCTAAACCCTCACCAGCTTCTTCTACATGCATCTTCTCCTTATTATCAGTAGTTCCCCTAGAATCAA
Source organism: Torreya grandis (assembly GCA_037957365.1). Lineage (NCBI taxonomy): Eukaryota > Viridiplantae > Streptophyta > Pinopsida > Cupressales > Taxaceae > Torreya > Torreya grandis. The sequence goes on along the minus strand of JARHVA010008281.1, from coordinate 208,103 downwards.
CACCCTACTCTTTAGTGACCTAAAAAACCTAAGAAGCCTATTTCCCACCAGTGTACTTCAAAATTTCTTGAATTTTTAGCTCTTCATACCCTAATTACCACCTTGAGCTTTGAACAAGTAACAAGCCCTTGATTCCATTTGCACTGAATGCAGATGTGAAGGCTCATTTCACAAAATGGCCCACCGCGGTGATGTCTACTTTCATGCTTGAAAATAATTCCCCCTTGGTTTTCATGATGCCTCTCAAAACTCCACCTCATGATACAAGGAATTAATCATGACAATCAAAGAAGTACTAAGGTTATCATTTTCCATGATCCATAATGGCCTTCTCCATGTGGACCACCTTCAAAAGATATCTTCATCATCAAAGTGCATCATTCATGCTCTGTCATCTCCTTATGAATGATCTCTCTAATGTTTGGGGGTATATGAGCTCCTTGTCACCATACCCTCCATCTTGAGAATTGCTAACCAAGGTTGGCACAAGCATCAACAACCTTGTTACCTTCTCTATAGGTGTGGGTAATCTCAACTTCAAAAAACTTTTGTAAAATAAACTAGATGTTTGTAATGATGTATTTTAGATGGATACCAACATTAGATGCTTTACTATTGGCATCTATGACTGACTTAGAATCTCCCTGAATATTCAAATTTCTAATTCCTAGGAATATAGCTAACTATAATCCCCAAAGTAAGGCCATAGCTTTAGCATAGTTATTGCTCTGGCAACCCATGCCACTAGCATAGACAACAAACATCCCTCCTTTTTCATTTCTTATTATTCTTCCTCCACTTGCTTTACCACTCAACTTGGATGCCACATCAAAATTGAGTTTCATCCAATTGGGTTTAGGTGGTATCCATTTAGTATGAAGTCTTTAAAGAATTTTGGAATTATCATGCCCAAGGATAAGGTTTAAAACCTTCTTTCTGGCCGCAATTGGACTTTCAAATTTAGATAGGGGTTTCTCCACAACACTAATATGAGATGTTGTAACACTTTCCAATATGGTCCTAGTGAAGGAGTTAAACACTTGAGCAACATTTCTAGCAATGTCCCTAAAATTTTTGTGATTTTGCTCTTTCCATAAAGTCTAGCTTAATCATGGCATAGCTTGCTTCCATAATTCCTTAATCTAGGGATGTGTGAAGGTTGAGTTCTAGCTAAGAATTACTTCTTTAAGGTTAAAATTGAAAACCCATTTAATGCCAAAGTTGTTAAGTATTGTGCCCCATAAATCTTGGGTAAACTCACAGTGTATGAATAGGTGTGAAACTGATTCCTCTCTAGAACCACACAAAAAACATCTATTTACCAAATTAAACCCCCTCTTTTGAAGGTTGTCTTGAGTAAGGATTTTTTTATGGACAGCAGCCCACCAAAACAAGTTAATCTTTGGAATGAGTTTATGATTCCAAACCTTTTTCTATACCTCCTTATTCTGAGCTTTAGGTGTAAGCAGGTGATAGGTAGATTTGATAGAGAATGATCCATTCTTATCTGGCCACCAATATTGTTCATCCTCCTGAGGGAAGAGTAGGACTCTAATTTCCTGAACACATTATTGAATCTCCCAAATTCTTGGGATAATCTCAGGCCTGTGCATACAACAATTTGAAAGGTTTTTCCAGCTCCTTATCCCATTGTTATTTTCCATATAATCATTAACCCTATCACTAAAGAACTGAGTAGTTAGGTCTATAATTTCTCCATAGTTTCCTTGGAAGATGAGAGGCTTGTCCCTTAGCTAATTATCCTCCCAAAAGTTAATCTGCCAGCCATTTCCAAGCTTCCACCTAATTCCATATTTGAGAAGACTTCTATTTTTTAGCATTTTATTCCATATAATAGACCCCTGGGGTAATCCCGCTTATTGAAGAAAGTTGGAATCATCAATGCTATGCATGTATTTGGCATACATTATTCCCCCCCATTCACTGTTGTTGTGAATCAGATTCCAACTAACTTTTGAGAGGAGGACTTTATTCATTTTCCTAATGGATCTTATATTAAGTCCACCATGAGATTTTGGGAGACACACTTTTTCCCATCTGACTAAAGACATTCTCTATTTGTCTTCCACTCCCATCCATAAAAATTTCCTTTAGATCTATTCCATATTTTTAGCAAAATACGTAAGAATTTTAAAAAGAGACATGAAGTAAGTAGGAATACCTTGGAAGGATGCCTAAAGAAGTTGCATCTTACCCGCACTACTAAGTAGTTTCCCCTTCCTCCCAAGAAGTTTCCTCTTTGTACATTCCACAATACCATTCTAAAAACCTAAAGATACCTCTTTGACCGAGAGTGGGAGACTTAGGTAGGTAGCTAGTAGGCTAGCCTCAACACAATCTAAGATATCAATGATTATATGTCTAAGTTCATTGGGAGTGTTGAAAAAGTACACATTACTTTTATAGAAATTTTTTATTTGTCCCGAGTCTCTGGCATAATCATTAAGTATATTCTTCCATATTCTAGCTTTGATCACTGATGAGATGCCAAATAAGATGGTATCATCTACAAAATGCTATATAACCATAGGATGAAGGGAAGAGGCAGGTTTGATGCCTACAAGCTTTTTTGAAACTATATCAGCTTGTACATATCTTCCCAATACCTTAGCCATAATGATGAATAGGTAAGGGGAGAGAGGGTCTCCCTAATGAATTCCTCTCGAGGAGGAGAAAAACCCTCTAGGAACACCATTAACCAGCACTGAGAATTTAGCAGAAGAGACTGCATTCCATAATAAGCAAGACAATTTATCATTAAACCCAAATTTTCTAATCACTTGGAATAGAAAAGTCCATGAGACTCTATCATAAGCTTTGGATATATCAAGCTTGAGGTCCATCCTAGGGATTCTGATCTTATCCATAGAGTGGATAGTCTCATGTGTGGTGATCACAACATCAAGAATCTATCTGCCTGAGATGAGACCTTTTTGAGCAAGAGAAATAATTTTGTCAAGCAAGGGTTGAATTCTCAAAACCAACAGTTTAGTACATATCTTATACACAATGTTGCATAAGCTAATGGGTCTAAATTCAGCAAGGTGTAAAGTTTTCCAGATCTAAAAAAATCACAAACTACAGTTGTGAGGTCCACTCCAACAATCTCCCAATATTCTTGAAAGAATATAGGAGGAAAGCCATTAGGACCTGGGGCTTTAAAATCACCCATCCAAAATAAAACAACATGTACTTCTTCATTAGATATAGGCTTTAACATTTCTAGATTATCTTCTTCTATTATCAAATAGGGGATTTTATCAATGAATTGACTCATAGATCTATCAATTCTATCATTATTATTTTCTTTCGTAAGTAGATTCTGAAAGAACACCCTAGCTTGCTCCCCTATTTTTTTATCCTCAATAATAATGTCTCCATTATCCAGGATAAGCTTAGTTATTGAGTTGGCTTTTCTATGTTTCATAGCTGAGAGATGAAAAAAGCAGTGTTCCTCTCACCCTCTTTAAGCCATTGAACACAGGATTTTTGTTTCCAAAAAACCTCTTCCCTTTCCATCAAATTCTTCCATTCTGAAGGTTAACTATTCTCTTCTTCTAAGGTTCCCTTAGAGTCATCCCCTTGATCAATTAGTTGTTGAATAGCCTTGAGTTTTCCCATTATATTTTTCTTCTACTGAAAAACTTGCCCAAAACTGTATCTATTTCAGCCATAAACTTCTTGTTTAATGTGCTAGAGTTTCTTGACTATTCTAAACATGGGAGTACCTTGAATGGGAATATTCCACCATTGAGCCACCATTTGTCTAAAACCTTTGTGTTTAATCCACATAGCTTCAAAATGGAAGTTAGACTTGGAGCACTAATTAGATTATCATGGTGAAATATAATAAAAGAATACATAGATTAATTTTATAAAAATCACATTTTTATATGTAGATCTTAGTGGGGATGTTACACTCAATTACAAAAATAAGACTTAGGGTAGACATAGAATAGAACAAAGGTTTAGCAGTCAGTTCATACCTCACAAATTTTATACTAGGTAGTCAATAGAACCCAAATGGGGACACTATCACCAAAGGGATATACAATCCACTATAGTTGTTTACTATCTAGTAGCCCCAACTTTAATAAATTTCATTTCATTCATATGAATACACCAAGTACAATATAGATTTGTGAAGATATAGTCACAAGCTTGGAAGTTATGTTTAGATTTATCTTAGATTCAATCATTTCAATACAAATTCATACCAATTATAAAAATTTGGGGGCATCATTATGTCATGGTCACTAATACATTCAAATAAATACATAGATTCAATGGTTACATACTTTATTTAGATTTAGTATACTCAAATACTAGATTGGGGGCATGTGTATGGCACATAGTTTCTATATACTCAGCTTCAGACAAGTTGATTAGATGGAATGGTAAACTCTATGTCATTATCTACATTGTATAAACTTTATATCAAATTCTATATTGTCACCATATTCATGCCTTACTCAATATATAGTGGTTGGATTTCATGAGTGGCCCAGAGCCACCTAATATACCCAATGGCCACAAAGATGAATACATAGTAAGATTACTAATTTAGATACTTTTAATAATTTATGTAGTACAATTACAAAAGCATCAAATTCACGTAGGGGCAATGTTGAAATCAAAATTGATTTAATTTTTTGAGACACCCATATGATGATTGATCAAGCCATTAACTTAGTTAAATTTATTCAATGATATGAACATTATGTGTAAATAACTAAATCTGGCCACCAATGACCTTCAACTAGGATTTTGACCAATTTTCACCTAAAGTGCACATTTGGCCTATTAACACTAAAATACATTAAATGAGTTGAAATTGATATATTCAAGTGCCAATTTTGGCCAGGGTATCACTAAATAAGGTAGTGCAATTTACGGGCCAACTAACTTTGATCAGATCATTTTGAGTCAAAATTCCAATTTTGCACCTGGATGCTCTGGATCACTATTTTCTATTAAATTTCTTATATGAGATATGTGTCTTTGTTATTTGATTTTGGAAACATTCTAAATCGGATAACAGATCTAATGTATCTAACATTGACTTTTAATTCTAATTTAATCAATTTTTGGACCAATAACAAGGCATTCTAATCAATTTGAGTAATTTGTGTACAAAGTGCTTAATCATGCTTAAGAGATAATTAATCCAAATCAAGGCCTAATTAATAATTCCATGGAAACTTGTTGAAAACTTATTTTTAGAAATGAATATTAAATATCTACATCATCAAGTGACCTCATTTCCTAGGAAGACATCCCTAGGCCATAAATTCCACAAATATCAAGATTATGGATCTCCCATGCCTCATTAATGTCCCTTATTCCAAATTCATGATGAGGATAATTATGGATCTTAATTACATAACTAAATTAATCCATGACCACACATATCAATCTTGAGATGGATGGTCATGGTTGATTCTGGTCATTCTTGAAAATCTATAAATAGAGAGGCCATGAACATCATTTTTAAGCTTAATTTGTGCAAAGTTATAATGAAATATTGGTTTCAAAACCTTCATGAAAACTAGTGTTACCTTTCCAAATTGATTGCAATCCAAGCCAAGCCAAAGCCAAAGGTGCCAAGGAGAGGTGGAGGATAGCCAAGATTCTATTGACAAAGACTTCATAAGAAAAAATTGATCAAGCCAACCGAATAATACTCTTGGAGCATCAAGGAAGGTAAGGAATGTATGTTTCTTGCATTTTAGTTGTGCTTTGTTCATTTATTTCTCTTCACTAAGCTCACCATACTAACTAGGCATGAAAATGTTAGTTTAGTGTGTTTTTGATTTATTTTAATTAACTAACATGGTACTAATCTATTCTTCTTAGTCAAATTCCTAGTTCACATAATGGAACACCTAAGGAGACCATCTTTATGAGAGAACAATCCACAAACTTTTTTTGTGTTTCATAGTTTTGATTCTCTTTTTTTGTTGTTTATACTTTGAGTAAAAATGGCCAATAAAAAAGTCATAACTTTTTATTTGATAAATATTTTTGTCTTAATTTTTGTATTAAGATATATAAATTTGTTGTTGATATTCTATAAATATTTGAAAATAAAATTATTTATATTTTAGAAGTTATATATGTTTTAGTAATTGCCACTTTTTATTTTTTTGGTGAAAATGGTTAGAACAAGGTTAATATTTTTTTATTGATAGTTTGGACTTAAAATTTTGTAGAGATATGTGCCCTAGAGTTATTGACGAAATTTAAAACTTTAGTGGTAAAATAATGTATACTTTAAAAGTTATGTTGAAAATAGTAACTGAAAGTTTTTATATTTTATGTATAGGATTTTATGTGTTGTTTGTTATATTTTATTTTTAGCCTTCTCATTTGTTATTTTCATGTGTTCATATATTTAATATTATTATTTTTTTAATATTTTATTTATATTTGTGCTAACATTATCTAACTTAACATATTTAATTTTGGGGTGATGCCTTAAGGGTAGACAGGTAACCGATAGACTTCAAATTTGTTAAAACATGTTTTAGACCATCTTTTGCATGATTTTAAAATGAATTAGGAATCTTGTTTTTGGTGCTTAGTGAAACATTTAGGTGCTTAAGTAAATGTTTTAATAATTTAGGCTTTCAAAGTTACAATTTTAATACAAAAAGGTCAAATGAACACCACCAAAGTCTTTCATTTGGGCTTAAAATTGAACACACTTGTCAATTTTATTTTCTTTGTTTCAGTTAGCACTTTGTTTCCACAAAATACAAAGATGTTGCGTGTATGATCTTCCATTTATCCCCTTTAGGGAACACTTAGAATCAAAATCACTTTCTTTATTTACAAATTACCTACTCTAAGGCATAGAAAGAATGTTGTCTAAAGCACTTCCCAAAATATCACAAAAGCATTGGGTGACCTTGACAATGACCCTAAAGTCTTTCTATTTTATGCTTTCTTTATTTCATGTAAACTTGTCTTGTGAGGGGGACATCATTACCTTACATTATTTTTTTTGGGAATATTTTACTTTGGGATTCATCTCTCAACATTGACTTCACTTAATCCTTTTGATTTTCACACATGATGTATTTGCATTTAGACATCACATCACACTGAGCAAATAGTAGGATGTGGTGGTTGTAAAAAGGACTAGAACTTTTTACAACTAGCCAATATTGCAGTCACCCAATTTCCATGATTGTATTTTTCATCATTTTATGTGAAATTTATTGTGCAATTGATTCCCCTATAAATGTTTGAAAGCTTATTAGTTTAGTCAACCCAACATTGACATACCCTTGCTAGGATTTGGATGATTATACTTAGTATATTTTGATCATTTTTTATTGGTATGTTTTGAGACTAAAACTTGTATTTTTTTTCATAATACATGTCAAAACAAAATATTTGAGTTGAGGAGGGTAATGTTATGCTACCCAAATCATGTCAAAATATTTTGTTCCTTTTGAGTCTTTGAAACATAACATATATCACATCATTCAAGCATGCTTACACCATTAGGTTTCTCAATTTATTTCAAGACTAGTTCACCTTATATCAAAAACCATTACTTCAAACCATATTATGTATACCATTTAGACCTTTGTCTTGTGTTGTCATGCTATCAAATCTTTTCTAGCTTGTTTGGTTAAATCTTAGTTTTCACTGTTGAGTTTTTAATTAGCCTTGTCAAGTTTGGATTTAAACATTGATTCATTTCTATTTAGGCCTTAATTCATGGGGCTAATACATAGATCTTTATCTTCTGGGATGCATAACTTTAGTTAATCTATTAGCCAAATTTGAAAACTATTATGGTTTATTTATTCAGTACCTATCCTTATCATTGTTTGTGCCTTTATTTGGGAAAACGCAGTTTTTCTTCAAAGAGACTTTTGTCTTATGCCTTATGCCAATTAATCATGTTTATGTTTGATTTCATGTGTTAGGTTTATGTCAAAGTTGTTTACAAAATTTTTAGATTAAATCAAATCATATGATACATATTTTTCAAGTCTAGCATTTGATGCCATTTGGCCAAAATTCTTAGCATATGCCTATTTGTTTGAGCCTAGCTTTTGACTCCATATTTGGATAAAAGACCTAGTAACTCAAATTTTCCCTTTCCTAGTTTAAACCTTGTTTGGAACACTTTGACCTAGACCTTTGACATGCTGGTTTTTATTTATATGCTTGACCTTTTGTGCATATGACATTTGACATTAAACATTTGATGTTAGACTATTTTATGCCAAGTCTTAACATAAATCATTTTGGAGATACAGCTCCACTTTTAGACCATATTGGAGATACAACTCCACCTTTGACCAAGTTAGTCCAAGTCTAAAACATTTGTCCTTTAGATGTAGTTTTTTAGAGTTTGTATAACTCTAAGCCTTTTTGTTTCAGAGCTTTCATCACTTAAGAAGATATGTCTAGATACACTTATGGTGGAGTCACATAAAATCAAATTATGATAGAATGGACACACAAAAGCCCACTAGGAACCCCTATAGAGAAAAGTTTTCTAAGAAGTTTTATTATTCTCCCTACAATAATCCATATGAAGAACATAGTCAAAATCCACAAAATCTAAATCAAGACCTTAATTAGAATGAAGAGGCTTGTGAGGAGGACTTTGAAAACCCAATTATAGATAATGTTGTTTTAGATATAAATCCATACCCTATTTTCAATAATCAATACATGGAACACAGTCAAGAACTAGCTTATGAGCCAACTCATGATTGGGATGATATGTTGTATGAGGAAGACTTGGATGCTTTGGGTTGTACAAGTAATCAAGTTCCATGTTGTCCTTTTGTTATCTGATCATCAACTACCTCTAACCCTCCTTTATATTATATAAGATATCAAGCTCTATAATATCGAAGGAATACCATTACCATTCTTAGACCTAGTCCTTTGGCTTGTGAAAGCAACTAGGCTCCACAACACGCTTTCATCATTACAAGACCTAGTCCTCTAACTTGTGTGAGAAATCAAGCTCCACACTATCCTATTACTACCATCTCAGGACTTTATCCTTTGGCTCATGTAAGAAATAATGATCCCCAATGCCCTACCATTATCCAATTTTAGGCCATTCCTCCTCCATTACCAATCCCATTTAAACCTCAATTAATCAAATCATTCAAAGAACAATATATGTTCAAAATTGGTATCTTCCAAGTCCTTGAAAACCAAGTCCAAGAGAACCAACCAATCTGAGATGTTTCTATTGAATCAACCATTTATGATAAGTCAACCTATGATGAATTACCTATTGATCCTATACCAGTTGTTGAAGAGTCTCACTCTGACAAGCTAGTCTTTGTTGAGTCACTTTTTAATGATTGTAACCACCTTTGGGAAAATCATTACCTTGGATATATGATTATTTTTCAAGAGTCTCCCCTTGATAAACTAGTCCTCAAGGAATTGTCTCTTAACCTATTTATTATTATGGAGGAGTCTCACTTTGACAAACTAATCTTTGTGGAGCCCATTATGCCATCATAGGTTATTACTTATCTAATACCAAACATTCAACAAGACATCATTATAACATAGTACCCATTAGATGAAGAATCAGAGTTAGAGTTAGGTTTTATTCTTGGATAGACATTAGATTTAGAATTAGAAATATAATCAACCTCAAATTCAAAGTCCCTTGAGTTAGAATTAGATTTAGAAGAAGAATATGTTTATGGTTGTTAAAATATTGGTTATGCATGCCTTGTAGATCAATTTGAATACATTTGTGATCCTTATAAATTTTTTGAGGGTGAGTAATTTAGCTTCAACAAAAGTTATCCTAGTATCTTATATAAGGATTTTGCATCCTCTCCCCATTCCATTACCATTCCATAGGCCATTACCATCAACCAAAATAGCCATATTATTGGCATTGTACCTCCTACAAGTGTCGATTGGGATCAATAGAATCACACTTTGTTGAACTACATCCATGGTGACATAGAATTTAAAGAATATCAAGGAGGCTAAGACCACATTCATGTAGAAAAAAAATAGTCTCTTAGTGAAACCTTTTTAGAGGCACTAGGATACAATCAAAGTTCCAACTCAGTATCTTCTAGTGAAACATTTTTGGAAGTGCTAGAAGAAAATCAAAGTCAAAAGCCATTGTTCATTAGTGAACCTCCTTGGAGGTGCTATGAGATAATCAAGACAACTTCATTGGTGATAACCTCATTTAGGCACCAATAGTTGAGCACAAAATTTCTTCACTACTTGATGAAGACAAAATCAAATATCAAATAAAAATAGCTTCCAAACTATAGCATAATCAGATGGCAGCTACTCTCAAGATCAAATAACAAAAAAAATATGGTGGTACTATTAAGAGAAAAAGTCTGACCCCACCACATCCAAAGTTATGTCAAATCTGGCATCAACAACATTATGTGTGACTGAAAGTCCTGATATTCATTTTTTTCCCTACCATTCTACATTTGATTATCATCTACCATTCCATTTTATATAACAACCTATCATACAAATTTTATCCCTATTTACCATACATGGCCACACTTTCCTTTTATAGAGGATATAAATATACCTTGTCTTAACACTTAATGAAATCAGAATCAATAACTAATGAAGATCATAAAGGAATTCTTGATAACTAAATTTGTGGCTAGTTTTTGATAGAGTAACTATTCAGATGAGGTTTGGGATAGAAATTAACATGATTGAGTATTATATTTGTATCATTTTTTGATTAAGATGTGCATATCTCCATCAATAGGAACAACAAAATCAAAAACCACACTTAGGCCAAAAACATGTACTATACCATTTCATTGCCATGCCATTGCCATTGCCATTGTTACATATCCTTTTTCCATTATTGCATATCCTATCCAATAAACTTATCAATTGGGGGAAACCATCTTACCATTTTATCCAATTTATCAAACCACCATTATCCTTAGAAAGACCCTACCATCTAACCATTCCATTCTTATTTAGACCAAAGCCTATTTTTAGTCATCTGACCCAATCTTTTTTTGATCTTGGATACTTTGATTCTTCATACACTTTTTGTGAGGGGATTTTGAGCAAGTTTCAACTCTTATCAAATTCATGTTTACAATGATAGTCTATGAAAGTAGTGTGATAGTTGATCTACCAATATATCTTTCATCCTATCAAGTTTTTTTATGTGATCTTGATTATAATTGTCTATGGGCAAATCAATGTCTCACTAGTCTTGCTACTAATTATAACCACCTATGGGAAAATAAGTATCATTAATATATTTCATTATATCCTAGTAATAACCACTTATGGGTAAAGTAGGGGTACAATTGTTTACAATGCATTGTCACATCACCTTGGCATCATTATTTTCATTTGATTGGCCATTTTTTGGATTTAAGAACTTATTGGGACCTAATTAGTTTTTCCCCACCTTTTATGTGGATGGAATTACTATAACTTGAGGTCATTTTAGGACTATGTAGGTCATTCTCAATTCATGTTGAGGTCACCTCAGTCTCCCTTTCCATACGCTCTCACCATTTTGTGAGCAAGTATCTTTTCATTCTTGATTGAGTTAAGATACCTCAAAATGCCAAAAATATTCATAATATTTTACAATACCAAAAATATTTTTTCTATCTAATCTTAGTCAATTATCCTTGATCTATCTTACTAGGGCATGGTCATTGTTAGGATTTTTTCTTTTGATTTTGTTTTTAATCTTTCTATTTGTTTGTTTAATTCAATTTATTTATTTATTTGTTTATTTTCCTATTTATTTGATTTCAACACTATTACCTCAACTCAGTCTATATGCATTCATGGGATATTCCTTGAGCACATTATTATTGAGTCTATCCATATTCATATGTCAATATTATCATCATGATTTTTATCATTAGAGTATTATTTTCAAGTGTTTATTGGATAAGGAGTCAGTCCTTATCCATATTTTGGGATAGTCTTCATGGTGTTCTATCATGAAGCCTACCGTCACATGCTATAGTAAAAATTAGATTTAGTAAGGTCTATAATCAATGGAGTTGTAGAAGTTTTTCCTTGGCACCTTGGCAAATCCTTCCATCCCACCCTTTATCAAATTAACCCATTGACCATTCTAGTTGTATCATTACTAATAAAGATGATCATATTCTCATTAGTAGAATCATTTATAATGATCAATATTATTCCTCTATCCACCTCTTTCGTCACTTTTCACACACTCATATTTTATCTATATTCTAGGTTATATCTTTGAGTTATTCTTCATAATCATCCCTAACTAGGGAACCATTAGTTTTAGCCAATATAGGTCCACTTAATGATTATAACTACCTATGGGAAAATCATTATTTTGATTTTTATTCTTGATTATAACTACCTTTGGGAAAATCAACATCCTTTTTACACCAATGCATGCAAGCATTTTCTCATTTAGATTAATCTCGACCACATGTTAATTCTACCTTTCTCTTATTTATTTTTGAGGGATCATCCATCAATAAATGTAATGGCCACTCCCTCAAGGGAGTATCATCATAGGCTTCCCAAAACCATTTGAATCTTTATTCTTTATCCATCATCTTTTTTTGGCATACAAGCATTTTTATCATTATTTGAGAAGACATTACTTTGCCTATAGTTTTCAACATCTTATTAAATAGAGGCAAACTATAGACACCTAAATCTAACCACCAATGACCTCCAACTAGGATTTTGACCAATTTTCACCTAAAGTTCACATTTTGGCCTAAAAACACTAAAATGCATTAAATGGGTTGACATTGATATATTCAAGTACCAATTTTGGCTAGGGTAGGACTAAATGGGGTAGTACAATTTATGGACCAACTAACTTTGATCAGATCATTTTGAGTCAAAATGCCAATTTTTCACTTAGGTGCTCTAGATTGTTCTTTTATATCAAATTTATTGTATGAGATGTGTGTCTTTATTATTTGGTGTTTTCAACATCCTAAATGGGATAACAGATATAATGCTTCTGACATTGACTTCTAATTCCAATCCAGTCAAATTTTAGACCAATAACAAGGCATTCTAACCAATTTGAGTAATTTGTGTACAAAATTCTTAATCATTCTTAAGAGATAATTAATCCAAATCAAGTCCTAATTAATAATTCCATGGAAACTTAATTTTTTTTATAAATGTATATTGAATAATTGCATCATCAGATGACCTCATTTCTTGGGAAGACATCCCTAGGGCATAAATGCCATAAATATTAGGATTATGGGTCTCCCATGCCTCATTAATTTCCATTCTTCCAAAGTCATGATGAGGATAATTATGGATTTTAATTACATAATTCAATTAATCCATGACCACACATCTCAATCTTGAGATGGATAGTCATGGTTTATTTTGGTCATTCTTGAAAATCTATAAATAGAGAGGCCATGAACATCACTTTTAAGCTTAATTTTTCCAAATTTATAATGCAATATTGGTTCCAAAAGCTTCATGCAAATTAGTGTTACCATGTTAAATTGATTCTAATCCAAGCCAAGCCAAAGCTAATGGTGCTAAGGAGAGGTGGAGGATATCCAAGCTTCCATTGACAAAGACTTCATGAGCACAAAATGAGCAAGCTAATCGAAGAATACTCTTAGAGAATCAAGGAAGGTAAGGAATGTGTGTTTCTTAAATTTTAGTTTTGCCTTATTCATTTGTTTTTCTTCACTAAGCTCACCCTAGTAACTAGGCATGAATATTTCAGTTTAGTGTGTTTTGATTTGGTTTCATTCACTAAAACATTACTAATCTCCTCTTCTTAGTCAAATTTATTGTTCACACTATGCACTTTCACACATACAAGTTGTTATCAGGTTCATGCATTGGTTTGCATACCCAATGAGGAATATTTTTTCCTTTCCTCCATCTTTAATCATTTATTTAATTTCAACATAGTATTTTTCTTTTGATTATCTCATTAGTAAGGACTAATTTTTGCATGTTTCATTACAAGACATTACACTGGATCATTTTTCACATATGCAAACCCATATTTGCACATTTAAACTCATCTACATAGGATTCACTTGCAAGGTAAGTCCATGTATGCTTATTGTTCATTTATACTAGTCATTTCACCTTGCTACATTACTAACATAAATGATGGGAAAATATAATCACCTAAAATTGGTAATTGGATGCTAAGAGTGTAGCTTGAGTTACCATATCCTTAGGCTTACCATAGACCTCTTTTAGAACCTTATACTTACATTTATAGATTCAGTATAGAGTGTTCACTTATAGCCTATCAAGACATAGTCCTATAACTATCACCTCTAACTCTGATCTAGCTTTCCCAAAATTCTTCCAAAAGGACATTAGTGCCACATTTAGGGCACTAAAGCCACATGGCACTAGTGTCTGGAATTAGAAGGTATTGTACTTAGCCCTAAATCTTCCCAATAGATACTTTTTCAAATGTATGACCCTCTTGAGATTAGCCTAAGCTCATTTTATTATTCTCACAAGTAACATAACTCTATAGATACAAGTTTAATCCACCTTTATTCACTAGATGGAAAATAAATGTAGAATTTATTTAAACCTAAGAAAAAGTTGTTTAAAATTAAGGTATATTATCCTTATTATACCATACTTTATACATATTACCATCTATAGTAACTCTAAGTAAATTTTTAAAGCATTCAAAATATCAAACACATTCAAGGAATCCAAGGCCACTCTCATTATAACTTTCACTTGCACATACATAAAAAACTAGGTGGGAGAACTACATCGTACTTGATTGATATTTAGAGTATTGTTAGGTAGGTAACTCTCTACATAGTAGGGTGTTGAATATGTCCATCCCATCATACTAACACACTCAAATATTTCTCATATTACACTTTTAAATAGAACTAAGGTTTTCACATTAAATCAAGATTTATAGGTATAATATATAGCTACATTTTGTTGTCTCAAAGGTATGTAACACATAGACACAAGGGAAAGTGCTCCTTAAAAATATGATTAATCCCATAAAAAGGACATTAACACCACATCTTAGACACTTCCAACATATGGTGGTAATGTACATATTAGTCACTACTATCTAGTGAATAGACAAATATCATAAACCTACTTGTGATACTTATATTTACTCACATCTACAATTTTATGTCCCAAATCATCTATGATAGTCTATTTTTAAATAAGTATATATTTCTCCATATTTTTTCCTATTATTAGAAATTAAAAATAATTCAAAAGCCATAACAAATCAATAAGTTAATTATTGTAATTTATTTCACTGATTTAGACAACTCAACCCCTTAACCAAACCTAGGTGATTACACATGTAAAACCTTAAAATGGTTAAATTAGTATGCATATGATCAATCAAGACCTTGTTAGGTGGGGACTCTATGATAACATGAGGTGTCTCATATGAATATGTACTCAGGGTAGTAGGATTAGTGACTCTACAATATCTAAATGGTTTATTATTTGTTAGACAAGTATATAAGTATCCATGTTGTAAAAACTTGATGTACTTATGCAAAGTAGAGGTTAAGGCCCACATAACATATATCCAAGGTCTCCCTAGTAATAATTTGTAGTGAAAACGATTAGACATAACCTAAAACTATGTAGGTAGGTTTTTTGGCCCTACTATAATATCCAATGTAATAGAACCCAATGTCTGTCTAGGAATGTTATCAAAACCTTTAATATTCTTATGTCTTTTGAATGAAAACTATATAAACCCCAATATTTGTTATAAATTTTATGTTGCTTATGTTAAGTACTTAGCTACTACCAATTAGAAATCATTTAATAATGGTGGTATTGATTTGTGATTAAATGAAGAGTGGTAAATTATGAACAATTATTGACTGTGATGGTAAATCCTCATTGGAAAAAGATATAACATCCTCAATTTCCTTTATAGTGTTAATGATAGATTAAAGGTAAGTTTTCACTATGTCATGAGGAAAATATGTATAATTTAGTGTTGAAAAAATAATATATTTGAAAATAATTTCATGTTGAATTAATTCCAATATGGATGTCTTAGCTAGTGTGTTTCTTAACTAATCAAAAATATCGAATGTCTTGTGTCGATCTATAAGTCATGTTGTAGTGTTATTTAGATGAGGAGGTATGGAATGATCATGTTGTTCTTGTTTAGGATAATGAGGCACCATGTTCCATATAATAAGAACTTAGACCATTAGATCTACTAGTTTCTAAGGGTAAGTAATATAGGCAGGATGTAAGAAAATATAATCAACTAGCCTAAATGGAAGAAGAATAAGAGAAGTCCTCTACACTCTATGTCATCAAATATTAATAAGAGGTAACTCAAAGTGAGCCATTTATAAATTATCCTCATAAGAATAGTTTTAAAATAGGGAGGACCAATGTGTAAAATAATCTAAGCTCTAACATGATTCATGAGATGAGTGACATATACGTGCATTTTTTTACAAATGGCAGGTAATAAGGATGCTGAACAAGACACAAGACTTTATACTAGAAATTAAAAAAAGTCATATGTCATGATAATCATGATGATAAGCTAAAAATTAAAAACTAAGTAGATTCTAAAAATAATAAGGGAAACCCTAATGGTGCACAAAGGTTTTGAAATAATGTGCTTGAAGTAAGTCAAGTTCACCAAATGTTTTAATGTTTTAGGACTTAGTGAATGTAAATCCTATGTTGTTAAAGGTATTAGTATAGTAAATAAATGTATAAATATAGCCACTAATTTACTACATAATTGACTAATTTTGACCTTTTTAAAAACAACAATAAATAATGTAAATGGGAACTTAACTAGAAAATGATTGAGATGGATGATATAGATGATGACAAATGAGGTAGAGGTTGGTCTAAGTGTCAAAAATAGGATCTAGGTTTCAAAACCTCTCTTGGATAGTATCACCCTAATTGGATAGTAGTTTGATGTGGTTCTAATTTCTTTGTTTTGGTGATAGTGTCCTCTAAGTAGAGCTATTTTGAGATTTTGGGTGCACCTATGTCTAGGCCTATCAAGATTTTTCATATACACATCAATTTTGAAAATGTTATAAATGACCTATTTTTATTTATTTTATGATAAAAACCTAAACTTCCATATATCTAAGGAATTTTATTGATACCATCATAAAAGTGTGTTTATTAGTGGGGTAGGCTAGACATCCTCAACACCTCATTGTAATGCGAGTTGCCTACATACAAATTCTCCAAAGAGGGATAAATCCCAATTTATTTACCCCCACATAAGTGTTGGTTCAACTGAAATTAAATAAAGTATGATTATTTACTTGAGTTATTTGAATGTGCTTGAGATTTTAAATCTAAGAAATTTGATCTTAGGAATCTTGTAGAGTGTAGTATGCAAAAGTGGGAAAAAATAGGTATTGAAAACCTTAATTATGCATAATGTGTTATGAGATTATGTTTAATTTGAATTTGAATTCCATATATTAGTTAGAGGGATAAAATTCATGTATATATATATATATATATATATATATATATATATATATATATATATATTGTTATGGTCTTGTGTGGGTGTTAAAAAGGTCTAGGCTGACCCAAGGAGGTCTAATATTTGAAAATATATATGTTTGTGAAAAAAGGATAAAAAGGATAGTAAAACCAAAATTGGGACACTAGCTCCATGTGGTGCTATTGTATTTTTTATGGCACTAGTGTCCAGGTGGCATAACCTGAGGCATGAAGGGATAGGATGCTTTGGGACTATTTTAGGGATGACTAGGGACACATGTGGCTTGCATGAAGGATGGATAAGTGTGAAAACAACACCTAAAATAGGTCTAGGGATAAATTAGGTATAGGTGGTCTCAAGTAGCACTATTATCACTCAAATGTCATTTTTGGGAGATTACAATATGTGTTATTTGTATTTAATTTCCATACAATGGTTAGAGGGCTAAAATTAATGTATATATTTTATTTTGGTGCTTGTACGGGTCTTAAAAGAGGTCTATATTGACCCTACGTGGTCTTATATTTGAATATATATATATATATATATATATATATATTGGTATAAAAAGGAGGGAAAGGATAATAGAGCCAAAATTGGGATACTAGAGCAATGTGGTGTTATTGTACCTATTATAAAAACTAGTGCCTTGGTGGTAGAACTTGAGGCACTAGGGGTCAAGATGTCAAGATGGGGATCTAAAAATACTTTAGGGATGTCTAGCGATGATTATGGACCACACAAATGCTTGACAAGTGTGAAAATAGGCCCAAAGATAGGTCTAGGGATAATCTATGGATATGTGGTCTCAACTAACACTCGTATCACTCAAGTTTCATTTGTAGGTGATTAAATTCCCCCCCCCCCCCACAAATTATATAAATGTAGCAAAGTGAAATGATTAAGATAAAGGAAAAAGAAGCATTCCTAGACTTACCTAAAAGGTAAAGCCTATGAATATAGATCTGAGGATGTGAAACATTCTCTATTAAGTTTCCTAAAAATGAAATGTGCATAGATCATTCCTTATTTAAAATATATCAAAAGTAATTAAAAAATGAGTAAAGAAAACAAAATTGAGTAATGAGATAGAACAATGTAACTAAATAAGAGATGAAGTAATGAATACACCTCATTAATTACATGAACCAATGCATAAACCTGGTGAAAGCCTTTGTGTATGCATGTATATAGTGATAAATTAGTGAATATATTGGACTGAGTTGATGGCTTACTCAATCCTCCTGTGTGGGTGGCTCAAAAAATTAATCCTTTTTTGACTCTATCATTTCCCACCCTTTCTTGGTGGATCATGATCTTTGAATATCTTGGATTGGACTTATGGTGTGTCCAACCCTCTTATATAGGTAACTCAAGAACTCAAGAACTCAAGTAGACTATGACTCTGTTATTGCCTTCTCATGTGTATTAGATGAATCTAAAACTAAAACTAGGCAATATAATTTGAAATGTGTAATTAGAGATGTGTAACTACATATGTTGACTCTATGGACACTTAGGTTTATTAGGTGTATCTAAGCCAATTGATAATTGCAAACACTATAGATGGATTAAGGAGTGAATCTAGTGTGTAACTTGGAACATGGTGTTTGATGTGTATAGTCTAGATAATGACATGGAATTTGTCATTAATTCTAATCAACCAATGTATAAGTGAACATACATAAGCAATGTTTTACATACATGCCCTCAAATTTGATTTCTAATCACATGGATTTTGTACTAAGTTATAATAATATGTGTCTAAATATCTGAATAAAAACATGAATTATCATGTCATGCATTATGACCCTAATGTGATTAAATTAGTATGAATGTGAGCTAAATTGAGCCCAAAATAGTAATCTATAACTAGACTTGTGCAAACATATATTTTACTTGTTATACTTTGCTGGCCAATATATAATTTTATAAAACTAAGGATACTAAATAATAGTGACATATCTTGGATAGTAGTGCCATGTGGCACTAGTGTCCTAATTTGGGCACTAATGTTAGACTATTTTGATTTGTATGCAATTATAACTAATTTCTATGTCATTATTTCCAACTATTTTTTCTTGAATATGATTTATATGCTCTGAGCCTATGTATTAAAAATTATACTTTAAGTGCATTCAAATGGCCTAATATTTGTGAAAAACCCTATGAATTCCCCCTCTTTTGAGAGGACTTCTTGAACCTTTTCCATAAATGTCCTTAAAATAAAAATCTCTATAAAATGTCTGTTAGCTAGAGCATATATGCGATCTACATAATAAACTAATATAGTGTACATACTTGATATAATTGTGATGGTTATGATGCATACAATAAATCAAACATATAACACACATGAGGCATGAAAATTAGTACAAAGGGCCAAAATAAAAAGAACATGGTCACATGTCACTAAATATAAGAAAGAAAGGCATATATGGACATGTTCAAATGTCCACATACAAAAATAGTAAGCAAGTTTTCTTAGAGACACATGGAAATCCATGTTTAAATGTATGCATATATAATGAATAAGACACACACAAGGACATTGGAATATGTAAAAAGCATACATATAATGGAAATAAGTGGAGTAGAGACACATAAAAATGGCATATTAAAATTCCCTCAAATAGAATAAGCATATATACACAATCAAGTCTAAACTAGGAATGCTAGAAATGAAAGTACACATGAACATGTGATACAAATATGTATAAGTGTTAAGATGTACATAAGTGAGTATAAAATAGTATTAGTTGGAAAAAAATATGAGTAGGTGTAGGATGTTAAATATAAAGATATGACAATACTAAATCTGTGATGTAAAGTCTAGAAAGATGTAACATGACAATCAAATCTATGTATAGGGTGCCCCCAAATGGTTGAATGTGTCAATTGAAGAACCAATGTATCTTTGTATATGCCCCTATTGGGTAGATAGTAGAAAATATATATTTGTGTAGCGGCCTTGAGCCTTGTATCAATCTACAACTGCTCTACATGAATAAGTGAAACATGTATGTATGATCAAATTGACTATACTATGATAATGAACATATGTAGTATTTGTAAAATATAAGAAATGTAAACATGGCAATATATACAATATATCATTTGTATTTTTTAGATATAAACTATGTATAAACAAATTGAAATGAAACTATATACAAGGATTAAGAAATAAATAAATTATGTACAAGAATAGATGAATAATATTAACTAATGAGTCTCATGGGAGGGTCACTATCAATGTGGCCTATGTAAACTAAAGGAATAGTGATTGTGTGTGTTATATGAAAAGGTAAATGAGGTCCCAAAATCTACTGTACTGAGTAATCTATAACTAGTACTACCTATGAAGTGGTGTTAGGAATTTATGAAAATAATTATGGTGTCTTATGAACTATAAGCATCTTAGGACCCATTTCATAGAAGATGTTTTATATGTCATAGGTGTCATGTGATGAGAACCTTGATAACTCAATAATATTAATCTCATAATAAATGGAATATAGGGAGGCCCCCTATAATATATAACATATCTCTAATCCAGGGGGCTCTCTAATTATGGTCTCCATGGGAGAGTATAACTACATGGTAACATTGTATGAGTAGACCTCACTTGTACTGGTGGCTCAACCAAACTCTATGGTGTACTACTAGGAACTATATTTGGGGATGTAAGTAGTAATAATTGTGTGACTTATTATTAGATAGGTAGATAATATTAATATTAAATACCCTCAACTATGATCACTAGATTAACATGTATATATTTGAGTCATATGTTCATAGTGGATGGAATGACTCATCACTATTGTTTTTAAGGACTACAGAATGAGATGTCAAATGTGCCTACATTAATGAATACTAATACTATAGTGGCTACATGTGTTGGGACAACTTGTATTGGAAGTAAAATATCCCTAATGGATCTCTAAACATGGACACTAAAAGAATGAATAAATATGTCTATAGTACAAATATCATTATCTAAATACCCTAAATACTGTAGAAGTGTGATAGTGCACATGTTAATACTTGACTTGATATAAACCATAACACTCTGAATATGATGATAATCTATGTAATATGATACAAAGAGTACATATAAATTTGAATCATCATCAATAATATGATATTCTTAAAAAGTGATGAGTGGTCTAGCTAGAACTTTAGTATATACATGTTGATGATATTATGTATAGGGTGTGTATCCTCTGTAGTAGTGTGATATGATGTCAATGGTGGATTTAAGTAATATGTGTAGTGAACACCTAAAGTGCCCCATGCCTCATTTTATTTACCATAATTTGATTTGTTCTTTATTTCCATTATGTATTTAAAATCTATGCATGATCATGGTGCTATTCTCAAAGTCTATTTCTGAAACTCTATAGAATCTCATCCTGATTGACTATAAGATTTACATTATCAAGTGGAGGGAGAGAATCCCAATTTACATCTTTTATATCATCTTGATCTTGATTATATTTCTTATCTTCACATGCATTATCATCAAAGTCTACATCATCAAGATGTGAAGGATGAATGATGGGAGTTGTAACTAGTCTTTTGTCCATGGTATGAGCTTGAATAGAAGGAATTTGAGTATTCTCAATAAGTTTTTTGATAATCCTATAAATTATTATTAAGGGAAGAGAGATAGATTTTTTAGATGACATATAGTAAATAAAGTGAAATATGGATACTAAAATAGAATGTATGAAATTTGAAAAGCTTAACACAACAAATAGAAATAAGAAAAAGAAGGATATAAACCCTAGTATCATATATGTTTAGGGTTTTAATAGTATTCAAAGTAAGTCAGGTTCACAAAATATTTTAACCTTTGAGGACTTAGAGAATGTAAATCATATGTTATTAAAGGGGATGAGTATAGTAAATCAAGGTAGAAATATGCAATAAATGCAACCACTAATATTGAATATAATCAACTTAATTTTACCTTTCTAAAAATAGAAATAAATGACATAAATAATAAATATGATAAAAAAATGATTATAATAGCATATCTAGAGGATATAAACTAAGTTAAAGGCTAGTATGAATGTCAAAAATAAGATTACTAATCGAATAGTAACACCATATGGTGATAGTTTCCCTATTTTATCTATAGTGTCTTATATGTAAGACTACTCTAAACTTCTAGATGCACCTATGTCTAGGTCTATCAAGCCTATTCCTATGTGCAGGAGCTTTAAATCTTTATATATGACCTATTTTGACTAATTTTATGTGGAAACCCTAATTCTCCATGCTTCTAGGGCATATGGTTGTTACAAGTAGTAAAGTGTGTTGTTAGTGGGGTAAAATAGATATCCTTAAGACCCCATTATGACAAGGGTTGAATACATCCCAATAATCTGAAGATGGATCAAGTCTAATGTAGACCTCCCCACCTAAGTGGCAGTGCAAGTGTAAGTGAAACTAGTATGAATGCTGAATTGAGTACTTTGAATGTACTTTAGATTATAAACTTGAGTAATCTGATCTTAGGAATGTTGTATATGGTTGTATCTAGAATAAGGGTAGAATAGGGATTGATAAATTTGATTGTGAAAACTTTTTTTATGTTTTTATGTGTTATTAGCATATGATATCCATTTAGTGGTTAAATGGATAAAATTCATGTATATATACTATTCTGGTAATTATGTAGGTATTAAAAGAGGTATAGACTAAGCCTATGTGGTATTAGACTTAAAAATATATCCATTGGTAGAAAAAAGAGGGAAAGGATAATAGTGCCAAAATTAGGAGACTAGCCCTATGGGGCACTATTATCAATACTATGGCACTAGTGTCTAGGTGGCATAACTTGAGGCACAAGGGGAAATGATGTCGAGATGAGGGTATGTGTTAAATTTAGGAATGTCTAGGAATGTTTATATCACATAGAAAGTCTAGATAAGTGTGAAAATATGCCTTAAGATAGGTCTAGGGATAATATAGGGATAATTAATCTCAAGTAGCACTATTAGGACTCAAGTGTCATTTTTAAGTGATTAAAAATATCTCGATGTTGTGACCCTTATATTAGAGGATAAAATAACATTATTTATGTAGTATTGAGTACTACATATTATATTAGATGGCTTATGGCATATTATAGTTTTCTAATGGATTTGATTCATTAATGTATGCACTAATATTTAAATTAAATTATTAAGAAAGGTAAATTTTATGTTACTGCATGTGTGAAAGGATATGGAACTAAGTTTATGAAATTTAAATAACATGGAAGGTATGACTTATCTAGTTTTAAGGGTGTCTAACACATGTATAACTTTTTTATGCAAATTGATAATGTTAGACTGATTATTTTTAAATGAGTTTTATTTAACCATGTTAGGAATACTCACTAGTGTATATTTCAAATAATTTATTCAATTAGTTAAAGGAAGTTATGAAAAATATATTTATAACATTGTGGAAAAAAAATTTAAACACTTAGTTATAATATTATAACAAGTTCATGTCGATGATATGTATGATTAGATAATGTATTCATTTAAATAAAAATCATCTCAATAATAGTTTATTTTGATAGGATGATTTTAGTAGGTGTATTAAATGAATAATAGAACATAGAAATCTCATATTCTTTTATTTATCCAATGAAATATGTTCAAAAAGGAAACTTAACTAAGGATAAGTATTTTTAGTTGGTTTTATGGGGAAGATGACTATGAAGATTATCTAGGTTATAATTTATAAGGGTGTAGTGGCATACTTATACATCTTAAGCTCAGTATTCAACATGATATTAAACACTTTTTTATAGAGTCCACTCAAGGTGATTTAACCATAAATATGTAGTAAACACTTACTCTTTTTATATGTTAAGTTTCTAAATGAACAAGTTTGTATTAATTTTAGATTATTTTATGTCATTTAATATTAAGATTATGGTTTTTCACTATGTATGACTTTATATTAGAAAATCTTTAGGATCTTACATTGGTATAAGAACATGGTTACTGGTCTAGGAAAATTTGGGGAGGAACCTCTTAAATATTTAATTTGACTAATTTTTTATTATATTCTCAATATGGTTGGAACAATATATGGTGCTACCAATATCAAAAATAACCTAGGTAATAACAACCCTTGAATGGGTAGAGGTAGAAATATAGGAAAAGATTATGGTACCCACAATCTCAATAAAAATAAGAATGATTCCTATCAACAATGTTGATATCAATAATGATGTTTCTATTACTAATGCAATTAGAGGTAACCCAGCTAATAAGCATGAATAGTTTATTAGTGTGTTTATCTCCAAATTCCATTCAATGTAAGGTTGAAACTCAAGAATGAAAGATCTATAACCTTGAGATTATTTCTCATGAATACTTTCCTGAGTCATAAAATGGTCAAGTGGAGGAGTAGGTGCTCCAAGATCTACCCCTTGTAGTGGTTAACCTAATCATAAAGTATTTTAAAAATATTACATAGCCTACATTTTCAAGCAAAGAATCTAGAGATAGTTTATTCTTAACATGTGTTTTTTTAGGAGTACTTTAATCTATATAACATTCCCTCTAATTTGAAATCTAGGGTGAAAGTTCATCAGTTGGTTGGTGTTACTTCCTTATGGTGAAATCATCTCTCTTTATTATAGATAAACCAACCAATGATCCTTTTTAAATGTTTGAGAGGTATTTCTAGAAAAGTTATTCTAGTTCCAACATTAAGAAACAAATATAAAATACTTTTTAATGCCAAAATAAAAAAATAAGATTATTACTTAGTATGCAAACAAGTTTTTGATCTTATTTCATCATGTAAACTATATTCATGATGAAAAGACTAAAGTGAATGTTGTACCCAACACACCCCATTTCTAAAAATGAGGACCTTTGTTCAAAATTATATAAATTTGGTATTCAATTTGATCAAGAATTAGTTTTGAATATCTATGTTATTCTAGTTTAAATGTGTTTGTTAGCACATAATCTTGATTTAACTTCATCTAAGGTTGTTAACATTTTTTTCTTATGTTTTAATGATGTAGGTTTAATGAGGTCTCATTGGTGTGAACACTACCTAGGGTTTTACACCCTAATGCTAAATTGACTCTTTGATTTTGATTAACCCTTGGTCTCTTATTGATGAAATTAAATATTTTTATAAATCATGTTAAAAATTTAGTCTAATTTGTTTAGCCTAAATTACTTTTTAAATATATTCAAAATTTACATAGGGTTACAATTAATAATGAACAATTTATTATATTATTGCCTTAGTTTAAGATTTTAGCCTAGGTCCTTATCATTTTTATTAATACAACAAAGACTTTAGTCTAAGATATTTATGCTACGACCTTTATATCTTGAGTTTTATAAGGACTAAATTAACAAGGGGACTCTTTTATTATGTTTTTAACTTAGCTTAAAATTTTATATTAAATTTTAATCATGTTTTATAACATGACAAGAAAACCTTAGTCTCAATTCTTTATTATAAGATCTTTAAAGTCTCCAAAAAAACTATGAATTTAATTTTATGCCCACAAAAATGGACAAACCCAAATGCTATAGGTTGTGAAATCTTAGTGCCTCAAACAAAAATCTAATGATGTGAGAATAGGGTTAAAATTTCAAAGGTTTCAAAATCCCAATGAGAGTGACAAGTGTCACCATATCGAGGGGCAACCTATAGATCTCATGATATGGGGCATAGTCCATAAACCGAGACCCTATGGAGTGACCCAAGATTACAAAGTACAAATATCTTGGGATCCCAAATTATAGATCCAATAGTCAGTGAGCCCTTGCCTAGGGTCAATAAGTCAATAGATCAAAGCCCCCCCATGGATGTACCAAGTGGGACATGCATAAATAAGAGAGTCTCAAGGAAGTGACAAGTGACAAAGCTTATA
Organism: Torreya grandis; assembly: GCA_037957365.1. Lineage (NCBI taxonomy): Eukaryota > Viridiplantae > Streptophyta > Pinopsida > Cupressales > Taxaceae > Torreya > Torreya grandis. The sequence continues at coordinate 181,668 of JARHVA010008281.1, read as the reverse complement.
GGAGCTAATTAAGTCAAACATCTATGATCTATGGTTTGTGTTAACTCATGTGCTAAAGATCCAATGATATGTAATAAAGATCAAACACATAAAGGATTTTTAAAAGTGAATGTGGTAGTGATAAGTGTCACCATGATGGGAGCACTTAATAGAGATCCAATGACCTATGGGTAGAAGTAGGTTCAATAAATCAAGGATGTTGAGAACAAATAGGGGATTGGTAGATGGTAAGATCTCAGCAATCAATAGTAAATCAATGGTTCACACTTGATCCTAAGTTCATAAGATCAATGAACCACATTTATTTGTGCAAGTGGGATCAATGATCTAAGATAAACATAGACTTTTCAAAGGTCCTAGAATAAATAAGAAGCTATCACATGGCATGTTTTCATGATTTCAAAGGAAAAAATTGACTTTGATCTTGTTTCAAGAAATCATGAAGTAGGGACATGCATCCAAAGGAAATAGACGTCATGTTTTAATTAAATGTATATCTCAATATAGACATTACTACATGGACATAACACTATGGATTATGAACTAGTGAAAAACATATAAGTCTTAGAATTACTTTGGTTAACAAATATAAAAAGGAAGATATGGCGGGAAAGAAAAGATTGTAGTTACTCATGTATCTCAAAGATTTAGTTGACATAGTATATTATTTTAAGATAAAGACCCTAAAAATCCTATCAAAGGAAATTTATATTCTATAAAGGCAAGGCAAACATGTAATGCATAGATATGATTAGACTAGTCATAGTTAAATAATGTCATTGGTTCTGAGGTATTAGTAAAGGGATTCTTGTCCTTCATATATATATATATATATATATATATATATATATATTCTATTTGAAAGTGGATAACTTAAAGTATTTGACCAATTATTCTCATAACCTATAAGATAAGGTATTTTAATTTAAATGCATATATTTATCTTTCATGTGGTTAAAGCTATAATTGTAAAAGTTTTCCTTCTTTACACATACAAATATTACATAGCTTTTGCAAAGGAAAACCTAAACTGATAACTATAAGTAGAATCTTATATGGTTTTGACCACAACTAGAACTCAATTTATGATTATCACATGTAGTGACTTTGCATGATCTTGGAGGATGAGGTGACCCCTTCCCCAAGATTCTTTAAATAATTATAATATACTAATTAGAGGGGGAGGATTTTTTTTTTCAATATATAGGAGCAACATGAACTTTGATTGTCAGTGAAAGTGTTTGTCTATTATCTCTCCAATTTCTATGTGATTAGGCTTATCTTATTTTAGTTGTGTGATTAAATAGTTCTTAGTGTGAAAAAGCTACAATGAATTCTTTCCTACCTTAATTGATATGTTAGTCTTAGATGTGTATTAGCTATTGAAGGATTAGTAGATTACATTGATTATTGGCAATCAAGTTGATTGATTCATGTTATTGAGTATGTAGAAGTGATTTCTTTTGATATAATTATTTGTGTGTGTGAAATTTTTTTTCCTTAGATACCTCATTAGCTTGAGCTATAACCTACTAATTAAGTGTGTGAAATAGTTTCTCTAAAAGGGACAACCTTTGACTAAGGATTATGAGATTATTATATCAATATCCCCTTATACTTCTAAGCCATGTTTGATTGTTGGTAAATAATATCTAAATGCAATAGGCATAAGTTTTGAAATCACTTGTCCATTTAGAAACTAACTAGAGAGGTGATTCCTAAAAACATAGAATCCTCTTTTTTTCCTTACCCCTCCCTCTCTCTTTTTAGTTTATTTTGAGACCTACCCACTTTATATTTGTAGCTATCCATCCATACAACTCACATAGGAATTTACCACTTTGTAAGAGACCACACCTCTCTCCAAAAAACTTTGTAAATAACCTACATTCCCTACTAGCTATTCCATCAATAGGTTGTTTAGACTACATAACTTAAATTCATTACCTAGAGTATATTTATTCTCCATTGAGATCCTAAAATTTTAGAGGCTACCTCATTGACTATGTTGTGCATAAAACCTACATCAATAGTTTCACTAGTACTAGAAGGAGGGCATGAACTTCTAATAATAGTAGTATCCTTCATATAGAGTTGCATTGGAGTCACCTAGGAGAGTGATCAGATCTAATTATCAAGTTATTTTTATAGTCTCACCCCTATCAAATCATAAGAGACCTAGAACTATGCCAATAACCCTCATTCATAACAATCCACCTCTTCCAACTAGGAACCCTTTATCTATTAATCAGATAATGGCTTAACCACATTGGTTAGCTAGATCTACTATTACCATCCTAAAAGTCATGCATGATTTACCTAAGAATCCTGAGAAGTATCTTCCATATTTTTATACTTCAAGAGTAAGGACAACAAAAAAACATATCAACTCTTTCAAGACAACTTTGAGATTAATGAATGTTGTCAATGAAAATATTGCATGTATATTAATCCTTGTTACATTAATAGATGCTACTTATGATTGGTATTTGAATTTAAAGAATAACTCCATCACTTCTTGGGAAGAGTGTCAAGTTTTTTTTCTTACATAATTTGGATAGGTCACTACTGCCAACATAATATACCAACTCTTCACTAGTATGTGTAATAGTATTTTGAGCTCTATATAAATTAAATAAGTTAATTAAAACTCAAATTAAAACTAACTATAAGTAAGGATTCATGAAAATAATGAAAATGATATGACACTTACCAAATTACTTGCTTCACATAACCTCCTTCCAAGATTTTCAAATGATCAAGTGATTACATAGACTCATATTTGACATAGTAATATCATGATTGTTGTGTGATTATGGATGCTTAATGATAGGATAATTAAATATGGATATGGAATAAAAATTCAAGTTAACTTCTATGGAGGAGGATCCTTGATTATATAGATTTGGGAGGGAACATTAAGGGTTGATATTCAAATTTGGATGAGCAGTTCTAATGGTTATGGATTATTCAAGGAATATTAAATTCCTTAAAAGTCTCTAGTTTAGAGACTTCTAGAGACTTGGAGGAGATCCTCCAATTATATTTAATTATTTATTAAATTAAGGGTAATGGAGTATTAAGTTAGGTTTAGATAGGGATTAGGTAGGTGATTAAGGACTAGGGATGTAGGAAAGGCTAGGGTGTAGGTTAGTATGTAGGTAGGCAGGGTTATGACAATTTAACATTACCATATAATAAATAACTAAGATTAGTTTAGGATAATAAGGATTAGGATAAAATTAATGAAGGATGTGGGATGAGTAAGGTTAGTGAATGTATGATAATTAAAGGTGGATATTAGATAAATGTCTATAAATAGGATAAATTATCAGAATAAAATATGTTAAGTAGAATTAGTATCGACTAATAGAAATATTAATCAAAAATAATGAAGTAGGTGATTTTAGGTTCATACATTTTTCCCTCCTTTGAAAGGGCATTGGGAGTGGATGAAGTAGAATGAGTAATGGTCTTTCAGATAAAAACCATGTCATGGATGAATGTTAGTAGATGATGATGTGAATAAGTGAGGGGTGGGATGAGATGAATAGATGAGGGGATGGGAGGCTAGATGTGAGATAGATGATGAAGAAAATGGAGGTTGAATTGAGAAATGAGCTAAAAATTGATGATATTCCTAGAAAGGACACATGAACAGGGAGGAAATATGATGGGTGTCATAGTTGTGGACACATCCAAAGGGGGAATCAATCATAACATAATGATTATTTGATTAAAAGTCCTTAATCTTTAGACATATCCAAAGTAAGGATGCATGCAAGGGAGAGCTATGGGCTAAGATAAGATGATGATTTGATAATATTGATGATGGGTATAACTCAAGGATAAAGTTTAATCACATGATAAAGATGATGATAGATAATAATTGATATGATAAAGTGACCAATGGGTAGTGATGATGATGGATGATAGAGATTGTGGCTGAGTTATCCTTGGGAATAGAATAGTGACCAAGTGTTGCCTACATAGTCTGACAAGACATATATTTATCACTCATGGTTAAAAGATGATGATGATGATAATGAAGATGATGATTAATGATTATAAGTTGATGATGATGTGGATGATTATACTTGTTACTGATTGAAAGATATGGTTCAGATGATGAGATGAGGATAAAAGATGGGATGTTAGTTGGTCAAGAGGATTAGATTAGTGATGAGAAGGATGATGATTAAATGATGATGCGTGTGTGAGTGATCAAGCCATCACAAATTTCATAAGGTTCATCATAGTATAAAAATCTATATAGTATTTGGTAGTTTTCCCCAAGATATAAGTATGACCAAAAGGACATTAAGCCAAAGTGCATGGGCAAATATAAAACTCTGCATCCTCAAAGGCACTTTTGGTGTCCTCATAGTATATTTTTTCATTGCCCCATACATAAAAAGAGACATGAAAAACATAAGACAAACTAGATATATACATGAATCAAAATAAATAACAAATAAATTATAGACAAATAACAGATAAACATTAGACAAGTTTATACATGTAATGTCACAATGTCTTGTCTAATGATGGGATGAGTGACTAGGTGATGGGTTGGATTAGGATAATAATGATGTGATGGGGATAGAGGATAGAATTGTATTTGGATAGGATAATAATAATGAAGATGAAGATGAGGTGTTTCCCCTAGTTTAGGATATAAAAATGGATGACATGATAAGATCTTTAAATACTAATTTGGTCTTGAAACTAAATCAAAAAATGGCCAAGGATGGTGAGGTATAAAATTGATGACCAAGGGTTACCAATATATAAGGCCTTTAAAGAGTAAAATATATCAAGAAGAGGAAATAATGATGGGATAAAATACCTTTCATACTAATAAAGAAGTGATTGGATGGGTGTTAGGTATTAAGAGACATTAAAAATAGAAGTGATGGGTGCCAAATTAAAGTCTTTGACAAGGTGATGTATGTTCATAGGACCTTGCCAATAAGATGAGATGGAAGATATGAAGGGATGGGTGATCACTTTGATTTAGTCTCAAGATGAAATGTTGTATCCAAAAGATGGAACTATATGAGATGGATGGATATGCGACTAAGGGATTAGGCATAAGACAAGAAATGATGGACTATTTTTGGATTTTTCAAATTTTATGATTTTTAAAGTTTTTGATATTTTTCAAATTTTAGGGATTTTTGGGATATGTATATACACTATATAAATGGGTTACTATAAAATGGAATATCAAGCCTAGTAACTAAGATGAGGATGGATAGAATCATGGATGAGTGATAATAGGATGAATGTGATGTGGAGAAGGGGATGAAGACGAAGGAAGAAGGGACTAGGGATTGCTAATGACCACATTGTGAAGGAACCATATGTTTAGTTATCTGAGTATTAAATTGGAGGATATCCCAAGATTTTGTTGGATTATTTTACTTTTCACTTCCTTATAAAGCTCAAGATAAGAAGGAAGGAGGATAAAATAGATGTTATTATGGTAGACAATGGGTAAGAATAATAGATGAAGGGGATGGACAAGGATAATGTGGCTAGGTGTTATAGTCATTTATTAATTAGGGATGAAAGAAATAGATGGATTTTGCCCCTAAGTGTAGAGGTACAATGTGGACAATAGATTATTTTACCATGATGCCAAAAATGGGTTTCCATCATGTTACTTGCCCAAGGCACCAAAAGACTAGTTTTCACCATGGATGAATATATATATATATATATATATATATATATATATATATATATATATGTATATATATATATATATATATAGAGAGAGAGAGAGAGAGATGGCATCTCAAGTTATTACATGACAAGTGAGATGTACAGTGGGGACACTTGATGGATCATTAAGTTAACATCTATTCTACGGATGTGTGATATTAGGATCATGTTGTTTCTATTGTTGGATGTATGGGGGTGTATGTGACCTTCAATGATGCTTGATGTAGACCCATCTAAATATCTAGACCAGGTGTCTTTGTCACCCCTATAAGATACAATGTTGTTAGGGAGGGTGATGTGAGGTATGGATTCAATTAGAGCTTGATGAGGATGTATGGGATCATGATTTGATGGATGATGGATGATGAAGGATAATGAATGATAGGATTATGAGAGAATGGGGTGATGGGTGATAAAGGATTAGGACTAATAGCCATATAAATCATTATATATATTGGACATTCCTCATTTGATTAGTGCCATGTGATAAAAGACTGTAGGAGATCCAAGACACTTTAATTTTATGGTTCATCTTTGATCTGATTATTTGAAAGATGATCAACCATATGATTTTAAGCATTTGACTAGATTTGATTTTGACTAGCCCCTAGTGCTTGGTTTTGGGCTTCACCAGGGGAGATTGATTTTTTACTTGAAATATTATTTTGACTTTGATATGACCTTAGTGTTTGATTATGGGCTTCACTAAGGAGTGATACTTTTTGATTAAGTCGATGATTTAAATATTATTGAGTGTGATTGATAGGATCAAGGATGACTTGATTATGATTTAATTTTGGAATGTGGGCTTGGAACTTTGTATTTGTGGCACTTATTAAATTTCTCAAGAAAGGGTCCAATAATGTATGTTTTTATTCATACATATGGAGGGAGGTGATTAAATGATCATTGATATGTAGAAAAGGATCTATGATGTGTAAAGGCAATAGAGATGATGTGATGAGGTAAATGAGTGGTGATGGGGTATCATGGTCTTCATAGGGATTCTTAGGAGACCCAATTTTGATTTTGGATGAAATCTCCTCAAGATCAATAAAAGGATCACTAAGACTAGCTATAGTAGACACATCCAAGGAAGGAACATATTCACTCTTATTATCTTCCATATATAAAGCTTGCAAGAAATTTGTTATGACTTAATCATCTTGATTAGTATATAAATATATGCCTAGTGATGTATTAGAGGTGCCTAAGGATAGGCATTATAAATATTAATTAGGTATAATTTTTTTGATGAGAAATTTGACTAGATATGGGTGTTAAACATGATCCTACAAAAGATAAGACTTCATATGCTAAATTTGATGCAATGATGATAGTAGATGTATTATCTACCATTGAACTCTCAAAATGGGGTATTTAATGTGATAGGTGAGAGTGAGATGAGGGATTAAGGATGGATTCAACAATGGTAGGCCCATGAAAGGATTCATGAGAGATGGGAGGGATAGGATTATAGGTAATAAACTTAATTATGATGGAGGATTTATTGAGGATGAGGGGATCACGTAGGATGGGTGTGGTATCTTGACCTTATTTTGGAAGGGGAAGGGCTTGATCATGATTGGGAATGCAATATTGGCATCCCTCTTCTTGTGTACCTAGGGATTTAGACTCATTTGATTCATGCTCAATTATAATTTCACCATAGTAGATGAGGTCTTGGGCCTAATATTGAAAAGGTCAACATTTATTAATATTGTGCCCTTAGGTTTGGTGATATGCACAATATTGGTCATCTATATACCAAGAGGGATCTGACTTAGTGGGATTAAGGTGTCAAATAGGTGGATAGACCATCATGATTGTGGTGACTAGTTATTTGAAAAGGGCTTATAATGACATAGGAAGGGGAGAATAAGGACCCACTTCACTTTGTGATTTAGAGGTGAAAACATTTCACTTTAGACTAGATGGTTGTTGATATGACTAGGTGGATAGACTATTAGTAGCCCATGTTGAATTCCCTTTTCTAGTATGGGAAAGGGGACTCTATGGTTTATGATTTATGGATGGAGGATTAGTGTAGGATTCACATAAAGGGACTTAGATAGGTGGTGTAATGAGTGAAATGGGGTTAACACCTTTAGGAAGTGGTACACCTATCACAAGGAAATTCAAGAGGATATCATATTTATGGGAAAATATGTATTAGTCAATAAAGGTGGGGTCTAGTTCTATGGTGATGGTGGATTAGTGATGGAAGAGGAAAGTAGGTGAAGGATTAAGGATGGTTTTTGAACAAAAATAGATTAAAAGGATTGATTTAGTATAATAGCTAAGGATGGGGATGATATTGACTAATGGATTTGATATTGTGATCAAATTTTAGACTACAAGTGCAATAGGTGATAACAACCTATCAAATATGCCTAATTTTCATGCTAGCAAAAGGATTGGGGATATGATGGGTGTCTAGATTCAAACTATCAAGAGGACAATATGATGGGTAATAGTAATAAATAAGTCAAGATAATTAGATTATATTAGATTGATGGGTTTGCTAGATTGAGACGAACAAGGTGATAGGATGCTAATAAGATATTGATTAGGTATGAGTACCTGATCAAGTAGATTAAGATGATATGATGATATGGATGGGTAATAAGACTAGCTCAAACATTGGACTAATTTGCTCAAAATGGGAATAGGTATTGATTATGTGATGATGGTGATAAGATAAGATAAATGTGATGATAAGGGACAATGTAAATGGTATGGTAATGGTTTAAACCCAAATATGACCTAAGAAGCCAACTAGGACAAGATAGAATGAGGTAAAAGTGGATGGATGATGAGGACAAGGTAAAGACAAGTGATTATGGATGAAGTAGATTTAAGATAGGATGTAGATGATAAAGCAAGGTGTGATTAGGATAGGTGATGGGGCATGATTTAGGAGTGGATAAAGATAAGATAGTAAAAGGACAATATGTACATAAAAGGGGATGAGGGTGTACAAGACAAAAGGATATATGTAAAAGGATAACAAGGTAAGGATATATAAGATGTTGGTGATAGGGGTATGACTAATGATGAATGAATATGTTTAAGATAAAATGGTAAATGGATTAGGACCTAATCAAAGATAATGTGTGATAACTAGGGTGATCAGATTATGAAAAATATTGGTGATAGGGAGTGACTAATGATGAGTGAGAACAACTAGGGATGAAATTAATATGGTGATGATGATGGAAAAAATAATATGGAGGTGATGGGAGTATGACTAATGAGGGGATGAAGACAATATGGTGATGGGGGGTAAGGATAAGAATATACAAAGATAGTATGACAAGTATGTACAAGGTAATATGGGAATATGTATTATGATTAGAGGATATGGTTAGGCTAGGATGGAAGATAAATTAGATGAAGAATGGGATAAGGATATACGATGAAAAGGAAGTAAAAGACAAGTTGTGTGTAATGGGAATGTGGTTGATGATAAATGGTTAATTATTATACTATGATGGGATGAAGAAAATATGGGAGATGATATAGGATAAAGATAATATGTTCAATGATAATATGATAAGGATGATTAGTAGGATATATACAAAGGATGATGGGATAGAATGATGTGACAAGGATATACAAGATTATATGTGCAAAGGACCTAGATAGGTATGTAGGTCTAGATGAAGGATGAATTGGCTCAAAAATAGCATGGGTTTATCACAAAACACACCCATTAAATCAATACACAACCTATGATTAGTAAACTAATGGGTGTGTAACTCGATGTCTATACCATCTAATGACTTCAAAGGTGAGGTTGTAGGTTGGTGACTCATTATATAATCTATTGAATCCTAACAACCCTACTTACACTTGATGGATACTTCAAATATGATATTAACTCATATAGTAGAACACCTATTACAATCAAAAGGTCTTAGGATAGGTACACATAAGGCCTCTAGGGGCATCCCCTATATATAAGAAGGTATAGTCAGGCCCAAGTCCGTATAGGGTGTTGTCTAATGTATGGTTTAGAGAGTTAACTCTTCCCCTTAAATGATGACTTGATGGTGTCAGCTGATTAGCCTAATGAAAACTATATTTGATTTCTATACTCTACTGAAACATAGAGTTTGTTCAATGCACAATGATGAAATCCCACATAGAGCAATCATACAACTAGAGACTAAAATACCATGAATGGGATGTCAAACCCACTACTTGTGAATGGTGATATTATGAATAAGATGTGACCATGATGGTTACCTAAAAAATAATGGTTATAATTATAAAATAATAGTTAGGATCAACAACACTGTTAATGACTATAAAATTGATAATCGTGGTTTTGTCATAAACCACAAAAACATGATTGGGGATTAAAAAACCATGATTGTCAATAAATTGATAGTTTTGATATTATAAGAAATGACAAAATTTATAGATTATGAAGTTATATCCTTACGTAGTTTATGATATATTTATTTAGATGCCAAAAAATATGATTATATATAAATGATCATGATAAACTATGGACTGATATTTATGATATTTCAAGATATTAATATGAGATGTTAATTAAAATTGAGAAAAACTTAGAATGTTAAAGGAGTGATTTTTAAATCTTGATCTACTCTAGATGACAAAATATAATTAACTCATAATGATAAAAATTGATAAAAACTATGTTAAATGATAATATCACGACTATCAACATAATACCACTATTCACTAACATAGAATCTCAACTCTAAAAAAGTCATGACTCATGATTTTATCAATAATAAGGAAAGGGGTAAGGTTTGTGTTTTTTTTGTCTTTAATTTATTCCTCCTTCCCTGCTAACCTTGCAAATCCAACAAACTAGATAAAACTAGATAAAAACAAAATTTGGAAACAAAATTGGGGTTAGGTGAAAGGTAAAGTAAAAGTCCTTAAAATATTTAACATGAGACTATATTATAATATAACTCATTGTAAAAATAAAAATCATCAAATTAAGATACTATAGGTCAAATGATAGAGGTTGAGCATTAAGAGATTAGTGACAATTAACAATACCATGACTCTTAGACACAATCCCATGATTACCAGGATGATATCACCACTGGGAGAGTCATGATATTATTACTCAAGTGTTGTATAATGAACTTGTTCTTGATCCCTTTATTTTCCTTAATTCCTACACATAGAGGGAGTTAGAGCCTTTGAAAACCACATAGGAACTTACAAAAGGAGTATATAATGGGTCAGATGAAAATAATGATTATTTGATGAAACATATGATTTAGACCTAAAAATATCATGACTATATTGACAATATCATAACTTACAAGACAAATTTGTGATTGGTTAAGTCATGTTATTGTCAAATATAGGTTCCTACAACATGAACCATTAGTGGTTTATAAAATCATGACTGGGTTAATCAAAATCATGAGTCACCTGGCAATATTAGTAATCATGAGTTATAGGATTGTTGGAGGGAGAAAAACTTTCATGGTAAAATAGATGGTTAGGGATCACTGCATATAGTTAAGGCAAAATCATGACTTATGGGGTCAATATCATGACTACATAGGATAAAACCATGACTACCAATATAATCTCATGACTATAACCCATAAACATAAAATTTAAAAATTTATAGGATTTTCTTGATCCAATTATACCTTACAAATTAAGAAAAACACACTACAAAGAAAAAATTGATTAAATGGGAGCAAGATCCCAACGTGGCCACCAAAATGTAGTAGGATTTTGAGCTCTATATAAATTAAACAAGCTAATTCAAACTCAAACTCAAACTATATATTAGGAAGGATTCATGAAATAAATAAGAATGATATGAGACCTACCAAATTCCTGACTTCATATAACCTCATTCTAGGATTTGTAAATGATCAAGTGATTATGTATAGACTCAGATTTCACATAGCAATCACATGATTGTTGCTTGATTATGGATTCTTGATGATAGAATAACTGGACATGGTTATGGCATGAAAATTCAAGTTAACTTCCATGGAGGAGGAGCCTTGATTATGTAGATCTGGGAGGGAAGATCAAGGGTTTATATTCAAAGGATAAAGAGATCTAATGGTTATGGATTATTCAAGAAATATTAAATTCTCTTAGAAGTCTCTAATTTAGAAACTTCTAGAGAATTAGAGGAGCTTCTCTAATTCTAGAGACATAATGATTATCTTAGGGATAATGGAGGATTAGGTGAGGGTGAAATAGGGATTAGGTAGGTGATTAGGTACTAGGGATGCATGAAAGGATAGGGTGTAGGTTAGTAGGTGGGTAGGTGGGGTTGTGGGAATTTAAAACTCCCATATAATAGATAACTAGGATTAATTTAGGATAGTATTGATTATGATATAATTCATGAAGGAGGTGGGATGGGTGAGGTTAGTGAATGTAGGATAATTGAAGGGGGATATTAGATAAATGTCTATAAATATGATAAATTAGTGGAATAAAATAGGTTAAGTGAAATTAGTATTGATTAATATAAATATGAGTTGATAATAATGAAGTGAGAAATTTTAGGTGCATACAATGTGAGGAGAGATCCTACTGAGTCTATCTATGATTTTACTACAAGATTTCAAAAGATGTATAATTGGTTAACTCAAGACTATAAGACAGAGGAAGTGTTAGCATTAGAGATGTACAAGAATGAATTGGATCCAATTACTATGATGTTCCTAAGGAGAGATTGTGACACTAAAAATTTTGCATGGGAATTTGAAGAAGCCATTAATATCAGTAGAAAGCTCAATCCTTAGGTCCCCATTATGTCCAACATCCACAATGGCTTTCCCATGTTGAATATGATTCCACATGCAAGGCAAAATGTCTTAGTTTTTAATCAGAACCAAATATATATATTGCCTCCCATGACACAAGAAACATAGCTATGTGTATATGCTTCAAGGGATAGTTTTTTTAGAATTTTGACTTAAGAAAAATGAGAATAACTATTCCAAACATTACATGGATATTGATACCATAGTTCATGCACTAAAAAAAGTAAATAAATTACCATTGGGTAGACATTTCAAGGTGAAATCACATCACTATTGCTTGGAACATTTTTTTCACAAGATAATTTGAATCCATACCAACACATATGGTTGGAATTTTTAAGTAATTTTTATATGGATATTTATGATTGCAAGTGTAATGAAAATCATGTTGTTTATGCACGATGCATGTTCCTTATTATTTTATTTGTGTTAAAATATAGTTTTAAAAATAATGTGTTAAGAAAATAATTTTTTGATGCATATTGTCATGAGTTAACAATAGGTTTGGATAACGAGCCTATTGAAAAGGTATATGCTAATTTTTACATTGAAAATGTCCTTATAAGGAATAAAAATAGAATTTGTATACCAAAGTATAGAGACTAATGAAATAAAATTATAAAAAATGTGCATACTAGACCTCATTATGTTCATCCTAGTGTCAAAAAAATGACACATGATCTATAAATGTATTATTTAAGGATTCGTATGAAGCAAGACATTTATAAATTTTTTTCCAAGTGTCTAGAATTCTAGCATGTCAAAGTTGAGTATTATCACCATGGGGGATATTTGTACCCTCAAGATATATCAAATAATAAAAGGGTTATTATTTCACTTATTTTTAACTGTATGCTACATAATATCACAACAATCATAATAACATTTTGATGGTAATTGGTACATTGACCAAAGTTGGGTACTTCATTGATATAAATCTAACTGATGATGCTTTTATGTTTGTGGAAATGTTTGTAAAATATTTTTTTTAGATACATGGCATGTCATATGTGATTATCTATGATAGAGATAAAATTTTCACATTAAGGTTATGGTGAACTTTAACAACATTGTGAACACACTTGAATTTTAGACCCACATATGACCCAAAAATGGATGGTTAGACTGAAAGGCTAAATCAAGAGGTTGAATATATGGTGAAAATGTATGTGATGGATTCACTAAGCTAAGTGGGAAGATTATCTCAATTTATTTGAGTTTTTATTATAGTAACTTGTATCATTTTGTATCAAAATTCCTCATTTTTAATCTCTATAAGGGAACAATTATAGAAACCCACTTGGATGGGATAACTTGGAAAACATGGATATTGTTTGACCTATTGTACTTTATGATTATAATAAACAAATGTCTCTTATTTTATAAAATATAAAGGCTAATTTTAATCAGTCAAAGAATTACACCAAACTTTAAATAACACCTCAAAAATTAAACTTGGATGATAAGGTATTCTTACAAGTTAGACCTCAAAAAATATCCCTCAAGTTTGGAAAGACTTATAAATCATATCCATGATTTTACAAACCATTCAACATTGTGGATAAGATTAGTCTTATTACCTATCAACGGGTCCTTCCTCCTTCTCTATCTATAGTTCATGATTTTCCATGTTGATATATATATATATATATATATAGAGAGAGAGAGAGAGAGAGAGAGAGAGAGAGAAAGAGAGATAAAATTTTCACATTAAGGTTATGGTATAGTTCATGAATTTCCATGTTGATATATATATATATATATATATATATACCATAACCTTAATGTGAAAATTTTATCTCTCTCTCTCTCTCTATATATATATATATATATATATATATAGAGAGAGAGAGAGAGAGAGAGAAAGAGAGAGATAAAATTTTCACATTAAGGTTATGGTGAACTTTAACAACATTGTGAACACACTTGAATTTTAGATCCACATATGACCCAAAAATGGATGGTTAGACTGAAAGGCTAAATCAAGAGGTCGAATATATGGTGAAAATGTATGTGATGGATTCACTAAGCTATGTGGGAAGATTATCTCAATTTATTTGAGTTTTTATTATAATAACTTGTATCATTTTGTATCAAAATTCCTCATTTTTAGTCTCTATAAGGGAACAATTATAGAAACCCACTTGGATGGATAACTTGGAAAACATGGATATTGTTTGACCTATTGTACTTTATGATTATAATAAACAAATGTCTCTTATTTTATAAAATATAAAGGCTAATTCTAATCAGTCAAAGAATTACACAAAACTTTAAATAACACCTCAAAAATTAAACTTGGATATATATCAACATGGAAAATCATGAACTATAGATAGAGAATGAGGAAAGACCAGTCGATAGGTAACAAGACTATTCTTATCCACAATGTTGAATGGTTTTTCAAATAATGGATATGATTTATAAGTCTTTCCAAACTTGAGGGATATATATATATATATATATATATGTATTCAACAAGTGTCTATATAATCGGACCCACTTAGTGAAATGAGTGTTATGTAGGAAGACAAGAATATTTTAAGTTAAAATTACCCTCAACTATTTCATTAATAACTAGGATAAATGTTTTTTAGGTGGGAGAGGATTTCATAATGTAGTTTCTTAGAACTATTTGAAAGTTGTTGTTACATATTTTGAACATTTTCATGACATACTATTTGAATTTTTTTATTATTATATTTGATAGGTCATGGACATGATTTAAATACTCTAGTTATTTTAGTTTATTATGCCATTTATATTCTTTTGATGTTTAGATTATAGTTGTTTTTTTTAGTATGAATAATTAATGTTGTATCTAGTACATATACTATTGATGTCTCATCTTTGTGACTATAATAAACTATGAATGAACTTGGTTTGATCTATGGATTTTGATAGACATGTGTGTGTGTGTGTGGCTAGTTGGTTATATTGTAAAAATGATATTTTGAGATGTTTAAGTTTTAAAAATAACCACCGATTTATGAGTATGTTTTTGACTGTCAAGTTTCATTTCTTTCATTTAACTCTTGGTTTCCTCTAAAGTATTTGTGTGAAAATGTTAATTTTTCATTTTATTAAATATTATCTTGAAACTTTGATTTAATTTACTTTATTAAATCTACATGATTATTAAATCTAATGTCTAATATTTTTATCATACTTGATTTTCATTCCTTGTTATAATTATGTTTTGAAACTTGTATTGTGATTTGAATATCTTATTGTGATATTATGTAGACCTTACAATAGTATGGTTTAATGTGATATGTTGTAATGTTTGGAACACATATTTTTCTCACTAGTATTATGTTTTTCATCATTTTAATTGACTTTTTTTCATATAAACATGTTAGTTTGTATAAGGTTGTGGTTTTTATTGTTGTTGGTATTTACTTATAATTATTGTTGGTCTTACCTTATTTTAAATGGATCTTAATAAAATAAATTACAATAGATTATTATAATTTATATTCAAAATGATGGAATTATATTCAGGATATCATATGCATGGCATGTCATGGTAATAATTTGAACTATAGGTAAGTTTAATTAGGTTTTTTTTGGATGATACCACTTTATTTGGAGAGATTAGTTTCTAGTGTCTTCCTTGGTGACTCAATCATTGCGATTATTATTTGTTGATCTTATATGGGAACCCTAAATATTTTTTCATTTTTTTAAAATATTGAATTTATCACTAGTAATATTTTGGGTTTGATGGATTGGTTATGCCTATCAAGGTGGAGATATTTTAGTTTATAACCTCTAATTTTGATGGAAGGAATGGGGAATGTGGGAGATTAATAATTTGATATTTTCATCTTTTTAAACCATGACCTTAGTTATTCCATTTTTTATGTAGACTTTGGACGGTTTTGGTTATGTTTAAGTTGTTCATTTTTCCACGTGATGGGAAGTGTGAAAAACATGGAAATAAAGAGGATCTATCACAAGTAAACATGAGAAGACAAAATAAGAAATTACATCCAAGTATGTTTAGTTTTAGGTTGTGTTAACTTATTTTTAATTGATATAAGATCCATAATAAGCAACTTCAGTGGGAAATATAGCCCTAGGGTTCTATTAGAATTTTAATATAGACACTTCTTACATGGTTCCATGTATATTTATTTTAATTTCATTAATATTTTATTTTACAAATTTTCACTCAAAGTTTTGTATTGTGTTTTGGTTTTTCTAGGTTTTTTCTTGTAATTTGAACCCTTTATGTTTGGATGTAAAGGCTTTGTGTTTTTATGGAATAAACCATTTTATGGCCTAAATGTGAATGATTTTTGTTTTTATGGAATAAACTCTTTAGACACTTAAAGTGAATGTATTGTTTTATATGGATTCCATCCAATTGGGCTTGTTTGATTTGGTTTTTAGAAAATTGGATAATTATATGGATATGCCAACACCTTGTATGTCAGGATCTACCACCAAAATGATGGATGGGGTGGCTAGGGAAAAAATGGGGGGATTATAGCGATATACATGTTAGTTTTACCACTCTGTGAGTTAAATTCATTTAAATATACATGATTTTTAATATAATATTTAGTTAATGGAAACAATAATGTAATAGACTAACATTGGAATCAAGAATAGTGTTACGTTCAACTATATTATTGTTATCTATTTTGGTTTCATGTATTGAGGAGCTTAAATCAATCTATTTTTCCAATTAATTTATTTGTAATTATGTAATTAGAATATATGTTGATTACATTATTATGATTTAGATCTATGTTGAATACATATTTATGAATTGAATTTTCATATATCTTATCATTATATAATGATTACACATGGATTAGACTATCATGTATTTGAGTAATTATACATTGACTAAGAATGTTACTCTTTAGATATATTTTGAATAAAATTCATTTACAGTTTCTCTTTTGGATTATTAAGTTATTTTTCATAAACTTGTAATATTTATAAATGAGTTATATTAATTTAATAGTGTTATGTGGGAAAAATATAATATTCATACATTAAACCAACTTGGATTAAAGAGATTCAAATGGGTTATAATTGTTATTATTAACTTTAATAATGACTGAGGGGTATTTTTCCATGTTGTTTTTTAATGTAAAGTAAATACATTAATTGATGTTGTTTTTGATCAATATTTTGGGATTGAGTAAATACACATGACTATTTGTGTACCCTGACTGTGTTGAGTTATATTTCTTGTTACTAAGTGATTTAGAAGGGTTAGTGGAGTAGTTGTGATGATAATAATGGTATTATTATTTATTATTTATTATTATTATTATTATTATTATTATTATTATTATTATTATTATTATTATTATGATCATTATGCATTATTAGTATATGTGTTATGAATGCATATTGTAATAACATAGTTTCAATTGGAAATGTTATTAAATAATTTATTATCTTAATACTTAAGAGGCAAGTTTAGGTTACTTAAGTATTACAAGTTTTTTTGAATGTGATCATTCTTGTAGCATTATGTGGCATGCATAAATACTTGATTGAGTCATTGGGACTCTATATTAGTGTAATGTATGTTATGAAATATTGATTGAAAAGTAACATGTTATAGATATAAATTACCATTGTAAACTTCTTTCTTAATAATATTGGTGTTTTTAGAAAATCCTTCAAGATTCATTTGGTGATATTAAAATAGTATTCACAAAGTATTTGTATAATAATCATTATTTTTTGTTTTGTTTAATGAATTATTTTTATGTTTATTAAGCTTTTTAAAATATTAAATTTTGTGGGAATACATGGCTTATGAAGTTTTATTAAGATCATGGGAAGTGTTCTTGATACTTTATAAGAAAAATTATTAATATGGAATGTGTAATCTAATTTATACAGTTTTATGTGTTATAATTGATATAATGTAACACTCATTTAAATTCATGGTATAAAAGTGTTGTACTTTACATTGATAATCACACTAATTTGACTCAAGAAAAAATTATCCACAGATATAAAGGCTATCTAACATTTGTATGAGAATCATTATTATACCTTTTCTCATTTGGAATTAATTTATGAGGAATATTAAATAATAAATTTTAGTATGTTGTTAATGAATTTTAAATCTTGAATTAATATGACTTGTATATATTTATAATCTCTTTAGGATCAAACTAAGTATGTATTGCTTGAAATGGAGGTTAATTTGATTGAGTTACTCAATATAGTATTTCTAGTAAGTGAATGTTTATAGTTAAAATGTATAAGTTTAGATTCTACTATATCTAAGCAAGAGTATCATTATTACTAAGTTTTAACAATAAGCATATGATCTCCTTTCCATGAGTCCCAAGCCAAAGGATAAAATAACCTTGATTAGGTAGCATTGATTACTAATTAAATTTCCTTACTTATGTCATATTCTAGTTTGATAAAGTATATGGTTCATTAATGTGTGAACTAATATTGAAAATTTTTTATTGAGAGAAGTGACTTTTATGTTATTACATATGTGAAATGATATATAACTAAGTTGATGGAAATTGAATAACATATAAGGCAAGATATATCAATTATAATGGTGATTAACACATGGATGAATGTGTTACACCAATTGATAGAGTTATATAATTATTCACTTTAAATTATTTTTCTTCATCTGTATTAGAAATAATCAGTAGTGTATTTGGTGGTTATTTTATTTGGTTAGGGAAATGAAGTTCTAAAAAATATATGTATAATGTTGTGGAAAAACTATTTATTAATTTAGTTATAATATTGCATCAAGTTCATGTGGATGATATGTGTGATTGGATAATATAATATTTATATAGAAAATGTCTCAATAATAATTTATTTTGATATAACTATTTTAATAGGGTATTGAATAAATAATATAGCATGAGAATATCATATTATTTTAATTTTCCAATTAAATATGTTCATAAGGAAAAATTAACTAACACTAAGTCTATTTAGTTAGCTTTATGGTTAATATGACCATTAAGAGTATCTAGGTTAAAATTTATAAGGGTGCAGTGGCACACCTATACATTCTAAGATACATGTTCAATATGGCATGAAAAACTTACTTATAGAGTCCACTTAAGGTTATCTAACATTATATGAGTAGTAAAGAATTATTACTTTAAAATTTTATATTTTTAGATGAACAAGTTTGAATTAATTAGATAAAATTTAAGTGTGATTAAATATTAAGAGTGTGCTTTTTTCACTTTGTTTGACTCTATCCTAAAAAATTGTGGGGCTGTTACTTTACCACTTTAAGAGTTTGAAGATAAATAGTAAACAATAATACATAAATTTTCAAGGAGTATACAATCAACTCAAGTAATAAGTATATATACATGAGAGAAACTTGAAAATAGATTAATTCATTAAAACCTACCATATATTTATCTCTATTAAATTATAACCTCTTCTCTTATAAAATCAGAGTATATATAATGTTATGAAGACACTATGATTCTTCATTTTCATTACCATTCAATTTAAGGATTGAAGGAACTTTTCATCTTCCATGTGTTTCATTATCCTGCATGAGACCAAATTTTATACAAAATACACTATGTTGTGCACTTCTCAACTATGTATATTAAAAATATGTGGTTGAATTATGATTCACATCTCCTTACTAACAAGTTTAAAATTAATAAAATTTATTTAAAAAAAAAAAAAATAGCCCTAAATAACTTAGTATAAGTTTTTACAATATTAAATACAAAATATCATTACAAACTTAAATTATTTGTTATTTTTATAATAATAAATGTAAATTATTATTATTAAAAGCTTGTATTATAAGCTTTTATTACAATATTAAATGTAACATATTATCTATTCTTGCTAGAATAAATGGTTTATGTCCAAACATTAATGCCTTTAGGAAATGGGCCAAATAAATATGGAAACTAAAGGGTGACTTTGAGGTTGTTTCTTTAGCTAGAGGTTTTTCTCTTATCAAATTCTCTTTTTAAGAAGACTATATCAAGGCCCTCTCAAAAGGCCCCTAGTTTATGGAGAAGGTGGGTGTTTTAGTCAGGATATGGAAAGCTGGCTCTTATCTCAACTCTACTACCTTAGATGATGTCCCTATGTGGGTCATACTATTTGTGTTCCTTATGGAATATTGGCACCCAAAAATCATTCTTGGCATTGGTAGAGCCTTGGGTAAACCCATTAAAATCAACTCAGTCACTCTCTCTCATCAGAGGATGGTGGTGGCTTGTGTCCACATCTTCCTATCGGTTAATAAACCCCTTATTCATAATATCAAGATAAAATCTATGTATAAGATTGGTCTCAAAGCATTTCTTATAAAAATAACTCTATGCTCAAATAAATCTAAGTCCTTGGATAAAGCAAGTGCCTTGTAGAATGTTTTTGGTTCAGAGTGCCCACTAAATATTGGATCTTCTCATAAAGATATAAAAAATCAACAATTTGACAATCCTAAAGGTGCCTCCTCAGCTAAAATTAAAATAAGGTTATCCCTTTTTCTTTTATTCCTTAATGGGTCGCTACCTTGGTTAGCCTAGTTCTTTGTGCTCATCCTCAAACCTTGTTGTCCTCTCACTCTTTAGATAATATATTAGGTATGGAATGCTCAAAAAAATTCCCCTCTTCTTTCTTTTCTTGCTTTTATACCCCCTCACTCCCTTGGTGGTCTTGGCCTGCCCCGTAAACTCCCTCCTCCTAACCCTCTCTATGATCCCATTCTTTCCCTCCCTCCCCCCTGTCTCCTCCCCTTGAGTGATCCTATATCATCCCTTGATGCTTCTCCTCCCCCTCCTTCTTATTTCCCCATCTATTATCCTCCCCCTACCACCCATTCACACCCTTCCCGTAATAATCTATCCTTCTCTTCCCCCTAGCTTTTATTCTCCCTCCTCCCCAATTATCCCCTCTTATCTCATCCCCCTATTTCTCCCCCCTGAGCATTGTCCCCTTTTCACTTGGTTCTCCCCCTGTCAACCTCTTCCTCCCATATTCCTCCCCTCACCTGCTTAATGTCTACCTAGGCCCTTGCTCATAAGATCCCCCTCTTTGAAAGGCTAGGTCTATCCCCCCTCCCCCCTTAAGGGCCCCTCCATCCCCTCTCCCCTCCCTTCCCCCTATTTTTACTTTATTTTGAATCTCTCTTCGAACCCCCTATCTCCTTTTTAGGATCCCCCTAGATGAAGGGTAAGTGGTTTAACCCAAATCCAAGAGAGGTATGAAAAAAATCAATCTTGGGGTCACCCTTAAGCCAGTGGGTATATCTCCTTGTATCTTAACTTGAAGTTTGGAAACTACAAAAGAGATTACTAATGGCTCCCAAAAAACTCTTAAAGTCCTTCAAGATTCTAAATGAAATTACTTTCTTAGAATATTAGGGGTCTAAATAACCTTAATAAACAAAATTCTCTTTGTAATATATTAAAAAGGGTCAACCCCTCTATTTTGCACCTATAAGAAACTAAAATGATTAAATTTTCTCTTAAAATCAACATGTTTAGAATATGGAAAAATGGATCTCACTTTAGAGTCCACAGGTGCCTCAAGAGGATTAGCCATTTTTTAGAACCCTAATGTACTAGAAGGAGACTTGATTTGGAAATCCTCTAACTAAATTTATATTTTATTCACTGACATTGCTAGCAAGGACAAATGGATCCATATTCATATTTATGTTTGTAATTCTAAATTAGCCAAAAACCTCTTATGGAAAGCCCTTGTGGACTTTCGTCAACGCTACCTTGATTGGAATTGGATTGTGGTAGGAGATTTCAACACTATTCTCTCCCTAGGGGATAAAAAGGGAGGCATTTCTAACCTCACTAACAACATGATTAAATTTAATGACTTCATCTCTAATTCAAGTTTAGTTGATGTAGAATTAAATGGAATCCCCTATACTTGGTCCAATAAAAGGATGGGAGAAAAATTGATACAGGTCTACCTTGATAGATTTATGATCTCCCTAAATTAGGATATCCTCTATTCTAATAGACTCTCTTCTCTACCTAAAATTTGGTTAGACCATAATCCTATGATCTTCAAATCTGATAAAATATCTAAACCCAAATGTTACCTATTCAAATTTGAGAGTATGTGGACTCACCATCCTAACTTCATATATTTTTTGAAAGATTGGTGGAAATAACCCTTTTCAATATTAGCCATGTTTATTCTCACTAAAAATCTTAACTTCCTAAAAACTATGCTAAAAATCTAAAATAAGGAAGTCTTTATAGACATTTCCCTCAGAAAAGTCCATTGAGGTATAACTCTCTACCATTAAAGAATTTAGTGATTTAGGAGATTATAGTGAATATATGTTTGAGAAGGAAAAGTAACTCCTATGCAATTTTCATAATTTAGAAGCAAAAAAAGAAGCATATTGGAAACTAAATTCTAGATGTTTGTGTCTAAAAGAAGGGGATATGAACACCATATTTTTACACCATCCATTTTCTAAGCACATGAGTTCCAACATAATCCCTTAACTACAAATGGAAGATGGAACCACTTGTAAGGATGAAGAGGTTATATCCTGACATATCATTAACTTTTTCAAGAAGCTTCTCTCAAAAGATGGTGAGCCTAACAATTCTTTAGTCTCTTTAGCATTATCTAAATTTGACAATGTTTTCATAGCCAGGACTAATGCATCCCTCATCCAAATCCCCTTTGATGAGGAAATCAAAAGCATGGTATTTATTATCAATGTACTAAAGGCCCTAGTAACAGATGGATTCCTTCCCTTTTTTTCAAAAATTTTGGGGCATTATCCACCTAGAAGATGAAGAAGTGATTAAAGAATTCTTTTAATCCAAATATATCCTAAAATAAATCAATAATACCTTCCTGGTCCTAATTCTTAAAAAATAAGGGGTAGACAACATCAAATACTTTAGGCAAATTAATCTTTGTAATACCATCTATAAGATTTTATCTTCTATTATTGTCAAGTATATGCAACCCCTCCTATATTATATCATTGGGGAACAACATGGGGATTTTATAGTTGGTACAAAAATTTATGATGGCATTATCATAACTCATGAATTGATTCATTCTATCACCAAATCTTCTAGGCAAGGTATACTAATCAAATTGTACATGTCTAAATCTTACGACTGAGTTTTTTGGTAGTTTCTACTTTAGATTTTGGAAAAGATTAGATTTAATCATGACACTCAGAAAATCATTTAGAATTTCATTACTACCCCAAAGCTATCCATAATTATAAATTGGGTCCCAAAATGATTTTTCCATGCTTTTAGAGGCCTAAGATAGGGAGATATCCTCTCCCCATACCTCTTCATCATACTGGCAAAATCATTGGGGAGAATCTTGAGATGACTTAATTGAGGTTATCTCAATGGCCTAGAATATAGACCCTATCACCCATCATCAATTTGTAAATGACACTATCATATTAGGTGATGCTTCAATTGGGGACGCAAAAATCCTCAAATGCATCCTCAATAATTATGAAAAAGTGTCTAATTAATGAATCAACTTTCAAAATAGCTTCCTTTTCTTCTTAAACATGTCTCCCACCCAAAAAAGAAAGATTGCTAAAATTCTTTGATTATCTAGTGGGAAACCTTTTGGCTAACCATCTAGGTATCCCCATTTTTACTATGAAAATGGAATCCCATCTATGGAATCCCCTGATTGATAGAATCTAGAATAAATTATTAGGTTGGAAGGGGCACCTTCTCACATAGGTAGGAAAATATCAACTTCTCAAGGCCTCAATTCAGAGTACTCCTATTTATCTTATGTCAATATTCAAAATGTTGACCTACATAGATTAAAAAATAGAGAAAATCCCAAAAAAATTGTTTCTATTGGAACTGAAGAAAGATTTAGATTCAATCCGATTACTTGGGAAAAGATATGTCTTCCCAGATCTAATGAAGGTCTTGGTTTAAGAAGTATAAACTCCATAAATAGATCCTTATTGGAAAAAATAGGCTGGCATGTAATGAAGGAAAAAGGAAAATGGACAAAAATTATTAAAGATAAATACTTGGAAGGTGTGGAAGAGGATGTCTTCCTATGGGAAGAAGGAACTCTCAGAGGTTTCACCTTTTAGAAGGCCATATCTAGCTGTAAAGACTTTCTCAAAATAAGAATCTTACCAAAAAATGGAAATAGTGAGAAAATTGAATTTTGGGAAGATGCATAGTTATCTCTCACCCCCCTCTTGTTATAAGAGAGATGGGATAGATGGTACAATCAACTCAAGCAATGATAGGGCTCCAAGATCAAGGACTATTACAAAAATAAGGATAGAAGGAAGTGTTAGAAATCCATACCCAATGAAAGACTCCCCTTAAATGAATCAAAAGTTATTCAAACTATCAACTTGATTATTATCAATATTCATGTCCCCTTAGTTAAGAAAGATGATCATTTCATCTAGAAAGAAGAAGATAGTAGAGAGTTTTTAGTGTCCTCGGGTCATGATATTGAACTTAATCTAGATTGTAACTGGGACCACTAGAAAAACTTCTAGGTAAAACATCTAACCCCCAAGATTAACTTATTCTTCTAGATAGAAACATAAAACAAAAATTTTATAGTATATAATCTCACCAAAATGGGACTAATCATCCCCAATAGATGTTGATTTGCAAAAATGTAGAAGATTCCACTCAACACCCTTTTTTAGAATGCCCCTTCAGCTTGAATGTATTCAAAGAGATTCTTAGTCACTTCAACATGACTTGGGTCAAACCCAATAGCATATTGGATCTAATTTTACAATGGAATCCCTCATATAATATCACTTCTTTGACTTTCCTTTGGTGCCTTACATTTCCCCACTAGTTCTGGTGCATCTAGAAAGCTAACAATGATAACTTGTTTCAAAACAAAAGGCATCAACGAAATAACATATTCCATAGGATCTGTCAAGCTATTTATAAAAATTATAAGGCCTTTCCTCCCAAGGACAAGGATTTTTCCCCCCTTTTGGCACATTTTATCCTTAACAACTAGGATCTTAAACAAGATATTAGCTCCTCCTCAAATGACATCATATGCAAGCAAACCAAATGGAAATCCCCTAAGAGGGATAGATAAAATTGAATTTTTATGGGGCCTCTAGAGATAACCCAATCCCTACTGGTATAGGGGGAATTATAATAAATACTAAAGGCAAAATGTTGGTGGCCTATGAAAGCCCCATGGGTAAACATACTAACCATCTAGTTGATGCTAAAGTATCCCTTTGGGGAATTCAAATAACACATAGCCTTAGCTAAAGTAAAAACATTATATATGGGAATTAACTTAATATTATAAAATTATTATAATAAAAAATCACTCCTTCACATACTAATAAGGATCTGGCTGAAGATGCAAAGCTTATCCTTCACACAATTCCATAAGTTAAACTCAACCATACTTATAACGAAGGTAATGGGGTGGCTGACACCCTAGCTACTATTAGAGTGCATCTCCAAGGTTTAAATATATATACTAATGAAGGTAATATCCCCATAAGATGCTTAGTCTCATCCACATGGAAAGCATGCATGTTGCTTAATTCAATTAGTCATCTCAAAGGGCCTAATCACAACCTTTCAGACCCACATTCATTTCAAGGCAAGGGAACACTATTATGATAAGGAGGTTTTGTACACATTACTCATAACACAAGCCATAAATATTTATCTAGTATCCTAAACCCTCATCTTGATCCCTCTGAGCCTGTAGCTCTAGACAACATGAGTGGTGACAAAGATTGGCTATAGCCAACATCCTACAAATATGTTTGAGAGTAAAAAACTATGTGGAAAAATATTAAGAAGGGAGGATTAATTGAGTACATAGAGTACATCATCAAGCATAATACTCTAGTGGTTAGAGACTTTGTAGCTAATTGGATAAAAAGGAAGGTTTCCATGAGGGGGATTTCCATAAATATTTCTAAGGAGTTTATAGGAGATGCCATTAACATGGTATGTAAAGAGCTAAATAATACAAGGATCAATCCAATAAGTAAGAATCCTTATAGTGCTTCTTTTAAAATAATTAATTTATGCAAACTAAGAAGGGATTACCATGTGCTAACCTGCCCAAGTACTGGTCCAAAGTCTACTTACAGGTCATGAGGTACATGACCATGGAAGGTAATTACACCTTGATCATCTCACACCATTTCATGTTGCTCAATCATTTCATCAATTTTAATATCAACCTTCCCTATTTTATCCTAAAATACTTGGAAAGCATAGTCCTCCTTCACCAAGTAAATGACACTAAACTTATCTTGAACTAAGGACTCATCCTTCTACTAGTGAAACACGATCGAACCCTGCTTGGTAAAAAAGTCCTCGCAGAAGGATCATCCTCTAAGGAGGACTCCCTAGAGGAGGATCCTTTTGTAAGATCCCTCCCTACCTTAGAATTGTCCACTTGTAATATTTTTTCCAAATCCCCTCCTAATAGACTTCCCCTCAAAATGTTGTTCATCCCTAAACCTAAATCCATTAATTTCAATACTCCTTTCACCTCTGATCAGAAGGGGAAGGACATTGTAATAGTGGAGCATGAATTTTTTTTTTAAAGAAAACTTCAATGTAAAGGTCCATAAGGTGGGTTTTAGTTTGGATAAATTGATTCAGTATTTAAATAAGCTCCATTAGGTGGTGGAGGCCATTTTCCAATCATTGGTGTAGTCTACCCAACCCCCTCTCCTGTCCCTAATCTTTAAATCCCCTAAGATTCTTAAATACCCCCTGGGGTCCCCCTAGAGCATCCTTTCCCCTAGGAAAAAGGTAGGAACCACCTGAATATGATTTTCCCTAGTAAACAAGCTGAGGGTCGCAAGAATCGTACTAGAGCAAAGGCCTCAAAAGATAAGTCCAACATCCTCATAAAGAATAATTATATTATAGAGGACACCCAAGAGGCTCTCCCTAATTAACGTGTTTTTTTTGTGTCTATTCTCATTTTTTTTTGTTATCCTTTTTCTTTTGATTGTTTGGCCATTTAGGGCTTGGTTATAACCTTTTATCCCACTTTTTGTGGTTTTGGGTCCCTATAAAAATTGAGTTTACCTTATCAAACTAAAAAAACTATACTTTTCATATTAAATGTAAAGAACAATATTTTATAATGATTAAATAATATTTAAAATATTTCCTATAATATTTTATTAAAATATTAAAATTGGACTATTATTAAATATTATATTATAAAATTTTATACTAAAATCAATAATTATATGTAAGCTATTATTACAAGCTTATATTAAAAGCTTTTATTACAAGATCAAATATATACTACTATAGTTTCAAATGAATATTACTTAATACAATATTTTAGTATAAAATTTTATTAGAATATTAAACATAAACTATTATTATATCATTTTAAATGTAATAATAAATTATACATAATTAACTTTCTAAATATTAGTTTCATAATGGACAATTCATTTATGTATATTTTTAAAACCTATTCTAAGATTTTAGTACAAGCTTTTATTATAATATCAAATGAAAATTATTATTACAAGCTTATATTATAATATTTTATTATAATACATTAAATCTAATAATAAATGAGACATAATTTAACATTGTAAGGTTGTGGAGCTAAAAGCTTCAACTATTTGCAGACATGGAGGAGGTTGCTGAGTTCCAGACAAATCGGCATCGGCAACGCAACCGACGTCGGTCATGGGTGAACATAAGGGAAACTGACATCGGTAGGACTCAACCAACGTTGGTCATCTCCAGGTAGATAGGGACCGACGTCAGTCGCCTGTGCGGTTCCAGAACTATTTGTTGCATGAATAATTAGTTTGTTAAACTGATTGTTTGCATGTAAAGGCTATTTCGAGTCTTGAGCTGCGTGTCTAAATTAAGAGTCTAAGTTATGGTTTAGTATGGGATCTATTTATATACCCATTGGCATGTATTGTAATGATGAGCAAATAGAGGAAGGCAAGGTAGATCCTTCTAATTGTGAGAACAGGTTGATCTACAGGTTGTTGCAAGATTAGGGAGAAGTTCTACATGTGTAAGTAAGATCATTTGAGTTGCAGGTTGTTGCAAGTTCATGGGAGATATACTTGAAGTACTTTGAGTACTTGTGTACTGACAGGGTTATTACTGACTGGTTGGAGGTGAACACCAATTCTGTGCTTGAGTTGTGTGTTGGGACCATTTTTGGTAGGAGAGTGAACTCTTGATTGAGAATTACTGGGAGCCCTTGAGGTGTGTGGGAAGCCTCACAGAGGTGGAAGAATAAGTGGCATCTTCTTTATTGTATTTTCTTTCTGGATGAGTATTAATACAAGATTGTGTATTGTCTCTCATATTCTGTGCTATTTGTGAATTCTAGTTACTTGTTAATTCTGGTATAATTCTGTGTTTAGTTGCTTATACAAGCTAATCATATTGTGCTCTTATTGAGGAGCAAGATCCTGACAAGTGGAATCATAGTTTGTTGTTCTTGGTTCCCCATCAAACATTATTAAAATATACTCAATATAATAATCAATTAGATTGTATGTGTATAAAGCTATTTTGAATATAGTTTTGGTAGATTATAAGTGTGTCACCTTCAATAATTCATATGTTTTAAGTGAATTGAATTTTTAACAATAAAACTTCCTAATAAAAT